>JAACNH010002693.1:0-36317 GCA_019447015.1 Hymenochirus boettgeri
AATGAGCCCCCAAGGCTATTCTGACCCCCTTTTTAAAAAGTTAAAAACCGTTTGGGTTGGGGGGGTCCCTAACATAAAGCAAAATTGTTGTAATTTGGGGGTGGAGATCCCATTCACGGAATGGTTATTCCAGCCATGGAACCTGTATAAAGACAACTGGCATAGGGTACTTGTCTAACATCCCGTTAAATGGTCAGCAACATGGAGTCAGACGGGGCTCCTCATAGTTTATAGACGATTTCACAAGAGGAAGTCCATTGTCCCCTGTGTGGAGTTCTAGGACGATAACCATGTTATCAGTTAATATCATTGGTTTTTGGCGGGTTGCATAACTTGTGCAAATGTGAACCATCCACGCAAGCACTGCAAGTAACTATATGCGAGAATGGCTATTGTAGTGGCTGATATTAAAAGGTGTAGCGATATTATAGGCTATTTGCATCTCTCAGTGAATCTCCGTGTTAGTGTCGATATTGGCCCCTTGGCTTATCAAATGATCAGTTTATTCAACAAACCCTCAGTATTGACAATGAAAACCATTCAAGAATTTTTAGGAATCATGATCCCCCCAGCAAAACTTAGATGGGCCCCTATCTGTGCTTCACTACAGTGTTTCTTTGTCATAGGGGAAAAAAATTAAAAGATGGGGGCCTCCTTGGCTCCAGGCCCCCCTGCTGTGCTCCCTGTTCCATGGTTAGTTAAACCCCTGGGTGGTAGAGAGACGACAGCCACACGTACTCAGTCTTTTTTGCCAATTATCATTTGAAACCCAATGTCAATTTTAGTACAATCAGTGACATAGCTACAGACCTATGGGCCCTGTGCAGGGAATTGGTGATGGGCCCCGCCCCGCCGCAAAAACAAATCAACTCGGTAAATGCTCGGCCACACAGGGACTGGTAAATACTGTCACATGAACACTGGTACATGGCTTGGCAGAAAAACACTGCTCAATGCGTAGTGCGTGGACACTGGTCAAATGCTGGAACAGAATGGTAAAAAAAAAAAGGCTTAGTACATGGGGACCACTGGTAAAATAATTGGCACCCAGACTTGGTTTAAAATACTAGGACACAGACATTGATAAAATGCCTCAGCAAGAAAGTAACGGGTAAAAAATGCTTGGCTCATAGGCAATGGTAAAATGTGTTGGCACCAGATGAATGTAAAAGTACGCAGACTACGGTTAAAAAAATAGTTGGCACACAGACTGGTAAAATGGTGCGAAAACAGATATGGGAAATCAGGAAGACACTGGTAAAATTGCTTGGCACATCATTTTGGTAAATGTTGGCACACAGACTGTAAAATGCTTCACACTTGAAAACTTGGCACACCAGACACTGATTATGGTTGGAAAAAACAGGACACTGGTAAATGGTTGGCCAGGACACTTGTAAAATGCTTTCAAACTTAAAACTTGGAATACAGACAGACATTGGTAAAATAGTTGGAAAATTGGCAGTGATAAAATGGCCTGATGAACAGAAAAGCAAACCAATACAACTGACAATTTCCAACATTTTACCAATGTCGTATGTCAAACTTGGATTGGTTGGCAAATTGACATTTGGACAAATGATAATCAACGGTTGGTTGGCCAGCTGGTACAAGAAAATAAAGCCAGGGATGGCACAACGACCTAGTGTGTGAAACCGGGGGTGAGTAGTAGCAGCAGGTAGGTACTCACCCAATGCAGAACCCAGAATTAGGGTCTAGGTGACATCACATAGTTGAAAGCAGGTTGTCACTGTGGTGCGTTCACAACCCTCCCTCCCCCAGTTCCTTACATGCACCTGACCTGACCTAGTTCATTTCCGTTTGGTTCATGATTTTGTTAGGAGCGGTGCACATGTCCTTGCTGTGGGCCTGGCTCGTAATTACAAATCGGATTTTTGTAATTAGCTGGTTGGCCGACCGTGCTTGCGACCATTGCGACCCTGGTACCTACGCCAGTGTTTACAATTATAAATGATACAAATTTCCTCTGAAAGGGAAAATGCACGATTATAGCGGTCACTTAAAACCTTTAAACACATAAACTTGGCCATTTAGTTTGTTGTGAAGAACGGGAGGGTAAAGGAGCGGTGTCTTACATCCTGTCCTTCAATAAAGACCTGCAGGAGCAGGAACAAAGGAAAGGGTATTGGGACTACCCGACCGCTTGCTCCCCCGTCGGGACCTGTCAGACTAGGTGGCGAGGAGCGATCGTAGGGTAAGCAGCTTTATGGTGGGTAATGGTGCTAATTTCCCCCAACCAAATCACTTCTAAACGATATAAGAACTTTGATTGGATCTCCCTGTAGGTATTTATACAAATGATATACAGTTTTAGAAGACTTCCTGAAGTTTTACGTAAAGAAAAACACTGCAGCCCAATTGATAATAAAAATAATGTTATAGGTCTATGTTATTGGCATAAACTACAAAAATATATACAGCAACAGAATATCACCAAAAACCACATAGGGAAGGGTGGGAAGACTATCCCTTCGCCCCCACCCAAATGTGGGTCGGGGGAGGTTGTGCTGCCAGTAACGGCCCAAACTACGCTGAGTTCTATGTTATCTCTGTTGGAAATCGCCAGAGATAGCAAGATACTGACCTGTATAACATACATAGGCTTTCTCAAGGGGGAAAGCACAGTGTAGGCCTCATTCGGAATATGCGTGCAGTGTTTTGGCATGAAGAGAAGGTTTAGAGGAAGGACACAACATTCATTGGGGAATAGAGTGAGCTTGACTGTAAGGAACAGATAACAGTAAGTGCTATTCATAGGAGCAGAGGAGCGTGACTAGAAGACAGATAACAGAAAATGGCGGTGTTATTCACCGGTTTAGAGGAGCGTGCAGGAGATATTGAGCACTTTTAAGCTTAAATACATATCAAGCCATCCAATCATATTAATAAGTCCTTTTATCTGGGGATCTTCTAATTGTCGTTTGGAGTCGAGGGAAGATGTTTTCCCATTCAGGCTTTTATCTCATTTTTTTTGTTAGGCAGGACATCATAGGTACAGAGTACAAGGTTGAATAGATGGGTATTTGTTAGCCTAGGCGGGTACAACACCAGGAAGATATTTCAATATGGTTTGGTGGTTCGGAAATATCTGCTGGTGTGGGGCGGCCGTCCGAATTGGACGATCGGTTAATCACGGGCTGATCTTGCGGTTCCCTATGGGACCGCAAGATCAGTCGTGGCACGTCGGCCGACACCCACTATTGCAGTGACTGACAGTCGTTTGTCCCGGCCCCCCAAAAGCACTTGCTTGCAGTGAACACTTGATCGGGACAAATAAATTGGCCCGGTGTGCACACAGCCTTAAGATTAGATGTTCTTCGGTTATTCATCATCTGATTAATTCTAAAGGTACCTAAATGAACATGAATGGAAATGGATAACACAATAGTAACGTTACACACGTCAGTATGCATTCCAAACTTCCCCCCTTACATTACAAACCCCCAGTATTGTGCAAGGCAGGTCTCCTGAAACCTTTTGTTTTGTGGTGAAACTCGTGCTTCCTTTGCATGTCAGCAATGGACGAGAGTGGCGCGCAGGTAGGGGGACAGGGGGCAAGGGGAGCGAGTGAGCTGCTGCAGGGGTAGGTAGGGGGACAGGGGCAATGGGAGGAGAGGAGCTGCTGCAGTAGGGGGACAGGGGCCAATGGGAGAGAGGAGCTGCTGCCAGTTAGGGGGACAGGGGCAATGGGAGAGAGTGAGCTGCTGCAGGTGTAGGGGGACAGGGGCAATGGGAGAGAGTGAGCTGCTGCAGGTAGGGGGAGACAGGGGCAATGGGAGGAGAGTGAGCTGATGCAGGTAGGGGGACAGGGGCGGGCGATGGGAGAGGAGTGAGCGCTTTTGCATGCAGGGTAGGGGGAAGGACAGGGGCGATTGGGAATGGGGAGAGATTGAGCTGCTGCAGGTAGGGGGACAGGGCGAGGGATGAGAGAGTGAGCTGCTGCAGGTGGGGGGACAGGGGCAATGGGAGAGAGTGAGCTGCTTTGCAGGTAGGGGGACAGGGGCCAATGGCACAGAGTGAGCTGCTCGCAGGTAGGGGAGAACAGGGGGGCAATTGACAGAGTGAGCTTGCGGCAGGTAGGGGGAAGGGCAATGGCCACAGAGTGAGCGCCTGCAGGTAGGGGGGACAGGGGCGGCAATGGCACAGAGTGAGCTGCTGCAGGTAGGGGACAGGGACAATGGGAGAGAGAGAGCTGCGGCAGTTAGGGGGACAGGGGATGGCACAGAGTGGCTGGCTGAGGTAGGGGGACAGGGCATGGCACGAGGAGCTGCTTGTGCAGGTAGGGGGACAGAGGCAAGGGAGAGAGTGAGCTGCTGCAGGTAGGGGGACAGGGGCAATGGCACAGAAGTGAGCTACTGCGGTAGGGGGGACAGGGGCAAATGGGGAGAGAGTGAGCTTCGGCAGGTAGGGGGACAGGGGCATGGACAGAGTGAGCTGCTGCAGTTAGGGGGACAGGGGCAATGGCACAGAGTGGCTGCTGCAGGTATTGGGGACTGTGGCAATGCCAGATTGAGCTGCTGCAGGTAGGAGGGACAGGGCAATGCACAGAGGAGCTGCTTGCAGGTAGGGGGCCATGGGCAATGGAACAGAGTGAGCTGCTGCAGGTAGGGGGACAGGGGCACTTGTTACTTGTTAACTGTAAGTATTAGGACATGTTGTTACTGGGGGGGCTCTTCACTAACTCAAAGTACGTCTATAGAAACCCACTGGGGCTTGTTATTGGCTCCTCCCACAAGTGCCCCCATCTTCATCTCTCGGACAGGGACCTTTAACTTTAATCCACTCCTCTACTATATTATTCATGTCTTGCACCCTTAGGCTATGTGTTCTATCAATACAAAAACTGGGCGTGGATCATAGCTCCGCCCTTTCATGTAAATAGCCAGTATGATGTAACCTTTACCATGTCTTATTTTATTTTTTTTATAATAATAGATACTTGGGCAGCACATGTGGCTGAATGGTATGGGACTCGCTCCTTGCAAGCACTGTATGGTCCTAGTCGATTCCGTCCCTCGGACCACACAAACTTGCAATGCGTTTGATACGATTCTGCCCTATGATAGGTAGGAGGGATTATCGGGTACTCCGGTTATCCTCCCCAATACAAAAAGCAGTCAGTAGCACAGCTGGCTAAGTGATAAGCGATGAAGCCATTGCAGGTCCTTGTTGTGCATACAAGATCTGCATGGAGTTTGGATGTTCTTCCTGTGCTTGAGGGGGTTTGTGACAAATCATTCTAAATTGAGAAAGCCAATCAGATGACTAGCAAACGTCTTCAAGTCCATTGATCTAACTGAATACTACGTCATTACAGTGACTTGGCATGAATGATTAATATACAGCCATAACAGTGACTTGGCATGAATGATTACTACTACAGCCATACAGTGACTTGGCATATGAATCATACTACAGCCATACGTGACTTGGCATGAATGATTACACTATCAGCCATACAGTGACTTGGCATAATGATTACATTACTACAGCCATACAGTGACTGGAATGAATGATTACATACTACACATACAGGGACTGGCATGAATGATTACATACTACAGCCATACGTGACTTGGCATGAATGATTACATTACTACACCATACAGTGCGACTTGGCATGAATGAGTTACATACTACAGCCATAACAGTGACTGGCATGAATGATGCCATACTACAGCCATACATTGACTTGGCGTTGAATTGATTGCATACTACAGCCATACAGTGACTTGGCGTGAATGATGCTACTACAGCCATTACAGTGATTGTGAGCGTGAATGATGAATACTACAGCCATACAGTGACTTGGCGTGAATGAATGCATACTACAGCCATACAGTGACTTGGCGTGAATGAACATACACAGCCATACAGTGACTTGGCTGTGAATGAGAATACATACTACAGCCATACAGTGACTTGGCGTGAGAATACATAACAGCCATACAGGGACCTTGGCTGAATGAATACATACTAACAGCCATACGTGACTTGGCGTTGAATGAATACATACTACAGCCATACAGTGACTTGACGTGAATGAATACATACTACAGCCATACAGTGACTTGGCGTGAATGAATACATACTACAGCCATACGATGACTTGGCGTTTTCTTTTTGTCTGAATTAAATAATTATGAATAATATGACAATAATTATGGATGAATCAAAAGATACAGAGGTATAGCAGCCATACAGTGACTTGGCGGGATGAATAATATTACAGCCATACAGTGATGGCTGAATGAGAATTACTACAGCATTACAAGGACTGGAGATGAATATTACAGCCATACAGTGACTTGGCATGAATGAATATTACAGCCTACAGTGACTGGTATGAATGAATATTACAGCCATACAGTGACTTGTAGGAATGAATATTACAGCCATACAGTGACTTGGTAGGAATAATATTACCAGCCATACAGTGATGGATGAATGAAATTTACAGCCATACAGTGACTTGGCATGAATGACTATAAAGGCCATACAGTGACGTGTAGGTAATGAATATCTACAGCCATACGTGACTGGGTGATGAAATGAATATCTACAGGACATACAGTGACTTGGTTGAATGAATAAGCATATACAGCCATACAGTGACTTGGCATTTGAATACATACTACAGCCATACAGTGACTTGGCATGAATGAAACATACTACAGCCATACAGTGACTTGGGTGAATGAACCTAACAGCCATACAGTGACATGGCTTGAAGAAGAACTAATACTCCAGCATACAGGACTTGGCAGAATGAAACATACTACAGCCATACAGTGACTTGCGTGAATTGAACGAATACTACAGCAGCCATACAGTGACTTGCGTGAATGAACGAATACTACAGCCTACGTGGACTTGGCTGAATGAATATAACCATACATGACTGCGGTATGCAAATACAGTACGTGACTGGCACATGATGAAGTTACAGCCATACAGTGATTGTATAAGAAATTACAGCTATACAATGACTGGCATGAATGATATTAACCATACAGTGACTTGGTATGAAGATATTAGCCATACGTGACTTGTCTGAATGAATATTACAGCTATACATGACTTGGTAGAATGAATATTACGCATACAGTGACTTGACAGCTATACATGACATGAGAATTACAGCGATACAGTGACTTGGTATGAATGAATATTACAGCTATACAGTGACTTGGTATGAATGAGGAACCTGTCACAGGCATTCCACCTAAATGTTTTACTTTGTTACTATTTTGCAAAGTTTAAAGGAATGGTTCACTGGAAAAATTACTATTCCTTTGGTAAAGCATTTTTTTGCTACTACGTTTAACTGAAAAACAGGAGGTAAACGAGCTGTGTCTTACCTCCCGTCTTCAATAAACATTCTGGAGCGGGAACGAAGGTAAGGTACTTACCTGATCTCTCGCACCTCCGCCGCGTTCCTCTGACGGACTGTTTGTGCAGAGATGTGCAAGTTCCTTACCTTCGTTCCCAGCTCTGAATGTTTTATTGGAGAACAGGAGTAAGCACACCAGTGGATATACCCTTTAAAGGGCATGTCCACACTTCTCCCCGATAAACTTTTGAGATAATGATACTGCTCCCTCCCCCAAAACAAACACAACCCCAACCGCATTACTATTTTCACAGAAAGTGCCCCGATCTTACTTACCTTCCCTCTCTCCTTCGCCGCACTGCCCCTGCCTCTGCTTGCACAGAAATGCAAGCAGGGGCAGGATTGGCCGCCGCGTCCGTCATTGGCTGAGAGCAGCCGATCACGGATGCGGCTGCCGGGAGTTCAGGACCGGCGAAGGAGAGTGACATGGTAAGTAAAGATCGGGGCACTTTCTGTGAATAATAGTAATGCGGTTGGGGCTGGGGAGAGCAGTACAATATCTCAAAAGGGTTTGGAGCTAGGGGGGGAGACAAAATCGGGAGGCAGAGGGAGGGGAGAAGGGCTGCAGTGCGCATGCCAAACTTCTCCCCGAGGGATAGACAGGAGGCAGAGTCCTATATGGACTCTGCTATCCTCCTGGTGGCAGTAGTTTTTGGGACTTTGTAGGGACATTACAGGAGAACCAGATGGAGCTGGGATGTAAGGTAAGGATTTTATTACACTACATAGTAGGGTCAGGGTGGGTTAATTATAGTTTGGGGGGTGGACATGCCCTTTAATGCATTGATTGAAAAACAGGTTAAAGCTATGCCTTCCCTCCCATTTCAAGGAGCCACTGACAGTGTATACAAATTACAAACATATACCGAGGGACGCACTCACTTTTTGTGACTTTTATTCTCCGACTGACAGTCCCAACCGTTTTGTTAGTTTAACTATAGAGATCGCAAACATGGTAAAAAAAAATGTAATGGCAAAAGGATTGGTGGTAGTATTCCCTAAACTATTATCTAGCAGCTATGTGGTTCTGTCACTAGAGAGTAAAGTTTATAGCAAACCTGTATTTCCTTTTCTAGAAAAGGTCAGTGAAATATTCCTATTCAAGTCACAACATGGCCGCCACAAGCCCAAGATCTCTTCCACGATCAGCCCTTTTAAACAGCTGATAGCCTGGATGAATGAAACATTCGCATCAGGTGTTTAGAAGACCGGACCGAACTTCCGGAACTGAACTGGAAGATCGGTTTCATTCATTGCGCATCAGCTGTTAAAAACGGCAGATCGCGAAAGAGATCTTTGAGGGAGGAGTGGTCAGGGCAATGACCGTATTTTATGCCTAATCAACATTAAGATAGCCATCTATATTAAATAGGAAGCGATAAAAACAGCCTAATAGGGCCCATCCACGAGAAAGCAAAACCGGACGTACAATCCCAATATCATACGATCGCCGGTTCGTGTACGAGATTTTTTTCTATTATTGGCCCAATGGGAAAATGTTTATCGTACGATCAGGATTTGTTTGTGTTTGGTCCCCATAAGGCTGGGTAAACACAGCAAATTTTGGGGCCCAACCAAATTCTTTGTGTATCGGTTGGTTGGGCTGAAAAATCTGAGGTGATCTCACCATTTGCCCCCAGATTGGACATGGTGGAAAATCACAGCCGAGCGTACGGTTGGGATGAAAATCCGCCCGCGTATACCCAGTCTAAAAGCTGATCCCACCCCTCATTGTCCCCAGAGACCTTAAGTTCCATTTAACATTATTCGGACAGTCTTCCAAAAACTTCACATTACCTGCCAACGTTCCCGACAAACCCGTGTCCAATCCCTTTAATCCCTTCATTACAGGTGTATCGTTAAGCTAGGTACAAGCAGTACAGGAAAAGCCCCGATACCATAGGATACGACTGTATCTGGCTTTTTGGTACGGTGTGTACCTTGATTTCCGAACGAGCGCATGTCGCCGAACGTTCGGGTCGGCCAATCGCTCATTCTGATGAGGAAATTTTCCCTCAGCCGCGGAAGACCCCTATAGAGGCAAGTACTGATAGCGTAGGACCCAGCTGAAAAAGCAAACCTTGAAGGGTGTCTGGGCTTAAATAAAATCTGGCCAAGTTATTGAACTATTGCGGCAGGCTTCTATTTGTATTCCGTAGAGAGGATTTGCCGCGGCCGAGGGAACACACAGCCTGAGCATTCTCCCCATGATGTGAATAGGGAGAACCCTCGGACTGTGTGTAGCCTGATTTCTGAAAAAGACAGACAGGATCTTGCAGATCTCTCATCTTTAGAAAGCTGCCAAGTGTGTATCCAGCTTTAATTGTAAATGTTAATCCAGCCAGAGAACAAAGTGGGAACGTCGGCAGGTAAGAACTTCCATCTGTATCATCTGTAATGTCCTGCATGGCCAATTCCCATATTCCTATCATAATACCCCAGTTTAGATTGGACAATAAAGAGACTATAAATATAAAGACCCCAATGTCAATATGTTTATGTGTAACTAGCACAGGAATACATAAGAGTCTCGTCAGTACGGAATTTCAGAGTCTCGTATGATTTCGTCCTTCCGTTACTAGCTGCTTTGATTTAAATATAAAGTGATATTTCATCAAGACATCTGCTGGATCCCAAACACCAGAGAAAACATTATAAAAGTGTGGGAGAGTCATCTGATTACCAATTAAACCATTATACACATAATAACTGAAATAGCTTCTACTTCTCTGATTACCAATATTAAACCATTATACACATAATAACTGAAATAGCTTCTTTACTTCTGATTACCAATATTAAACCATTATACACATAATAACTGAAAGTTCGCTACTTCTGATTACCAATATTAAACCATTATACACATAATAACTGAAATAGCTTCTTACTTTTGATTACCAATATAAAACCATTATACACATAATAACTGAAATAGCTTCTTACTTCTGATATTAATATTAAACCTTATTACTTTGATTACTATACTTACTTCTGATTACTAATATTACTAGTAAAATACACATAATAACTGAAATGCTTCTTAGCTTAGTTTACTGTAGAAAGGTAAGCTGTTTTAGATGCATTTGTAACCAGATACTCCACTGAAAAATACAGTTTGGCCATTTACGGGCAGATCTAATATCGGAAAGTCGCGTTACTTACCTAGTCCGATCCCGCGATAATACTTGACGTAAACGAGATTACATCAGGTATTGCATCGCAGATCGGGGCTAAGGTAAGTAACACGACTTTAAAGCCTCACTCACAATCACGTTAAGTTTCACATTAACATGTACCAACGAACCGGCTATAGGATCTGCTAGCACAGTGCTATTTCCATAAACATTTGAAATGGCGCTGTGCTCTAAAATCCACGTTAACCAAATGTCTTCGGGTTAAAGGGGTTTTAGATGGATTTGGGCCATATTGAATCCCCCTAAATTTTATTGAAGAACGGAGGTTAAAGGAGCTCTGTCTTACCTCCCGTTCTTCAATAAGACCTGCAGTGAGCCAGGAACAGGTAAAGTGTATTGGGTACTTACCAGACTGCTCACTCCTCCCGTCGGACCTGTCAACTACATGGCAGGACAGCGAGCGATTGGGTAAGTATCTTACCTTCTCTCCCTGCTCCTGATCGTTTTATTGAAGAACAGGAGGTAAGACACGCTCCTTTACCTCCTGTTATTCAATAAAACTAAATGGTAGATACCCATTAGTATTGTACAGAACAGGCAGTGGCCAGACCTTGCAGCATCTCTAGGTTAGAGGCAAACCACCAGTAACAGTCACAGACAGCAACATCACTTTCTCATAACCCCAGCACATAAGACATGGAACATTCTTACCAGCTCCAGATGCAGCTTTTGTTGCCAGTGGGCAGTGCGGGTAGGGCAAAGAACTTCTCTCCATACTGTACAACTTCATTATTCATCATTTACTCCTGGGTGTGTGTGCGAACACATTATACTCCCTCTGTTGTTTTGGCACTCCCCAATTGCTCAGAAACACAGCATTCTAATCCGATCTCGGTCTGTTGCCCAGCGGAACATCTTCCTGATGCCCAAACAGCACAGGCTCTCTTCATCCACATCAAAGAAAACAGATGAATCACTTAAACAGGCTTGAACAGTTCAGACCTCTGCTGCTTGAAAACTGCCTGGGCTGTTTTGAGTGAATCTCATTGGCTCCACCACCTGTGCTCATAACACCTCTTCCACCTGTTCTCTGCTGGGCTTTTCATCATGCAAGATCTCTTTTGAAATAAAATTCAAACCATTCACCGCTGTCATTAACCCATCCACCATGACCAGCAACTCACTGGACCTTTCTCCGTGGGACCCATCTCTGCCACCATCTAACCCTTTCATTGCTGGTGTTAACTCCGTCTTCAGGGATCAGGGTACAGAAGTAAAACAACACATAAATCTTTTTTGTGTTCAAAATAATGTCTAAAAAACTTTCCCATTCATTGTTTAAAGCAGAAAATGTCAAAACAAAAGCATTACACCGCCTGTGTACACTCTCCCCTTGGGTTGTCAGTCTATCCTGCACTGCTTGTCCGGGTTCTTTTCTGGAGACACAGTCCTAGCTAACCTCAGACCATCAGCAGCCACTGTACAGACCCCTGGCAACATGCACCTCTTCATTAAACTCAGCCAGGTGAACCAATTGTGCTTATTCCCACAATCAAAACCTGGCCTGGAATTCAAACCATGGAATGCAACTGCAACCTTTCCCCGGTACTTGCTGGTTCCAGATCCTAAGAATCCTGAAAAAAAAAAGCACCCAGCAGATTCATGAAATCTTAAGGGCTAGGCCACACTAGAGCATTTCTCACGCACATATGATTGCGTTTTGCGATCCGTTAGCGTGTGAGCAATGCATGGCTAATCACTGTGTGTGTGATGAGATCTGTTTTTGGGGCGGTTTCAATCACCATTTGTTTGCGAATATCATACTATAACTTAATATTGGTGGAATTATAGCGCAAACGCATGGTACCGCACTTGTAACGTGTATTAGGTTTTAAGCGCGTTACCGTGCGTTGTAGTGTGGCCGCAGCTACGGACGTTTTTTCAGAGAACGCCATCCTACCGCCCATGTGAAAGCCTTACTGTTATAATGGAGCCAATACTAGGAAATAATCAGCAGATCTTTAACTCAGAACGCTGGTTCCCATAATAGAACGTTGCTTTTCAGTTAGACTAATATTGGCCATAGACGCCAGATTGCTGGTCGGCCAAAACCTGTTCAGAAACCAAAGGCATGCAAAGTGGGCACTAAAGGGATTAGTGCACAAGTATTTCACTCTCAAAATACAAGATTCAATACATAAAATGAAATTTACAGTAAAAATGTGTTTACTCAAATCTACATTTTAATTGATTTTTTATAAAACGACTATGGTGGTTAACATGATACAAAAAATGTTATTCAGTCATCTTTTGCAAGGTCCTTGAGATAAAGAGAAGAAAACAAGACACAACTAATAGTTCCTAAGTTCCCCAGCAGATGGTGTCATGGACTAGTTTTTACATTGGCAGAGAATTTATAGGCCAATAGAATTTAATCGGGGGATTGTTGCATCTAGTTTTATTCAGGAAAATTTCGATTTCCGTATCTGAGATGGTTTTGAACGTTCCGCTGCATCTTTTGGGAATTTGTCTCTGTGTGTTATTAGTGATAGTGCAAATATGTCAATTGCCGCACTTTAACATGTACAGGGTTATTCAATAAAAGTTCTTATCGTTCGCTCGCTCCCCCGGCGCATAGTCTGACAGGTCCCAACGGACTCTGTCTTCTATGTGCATGCGCGATAGAAAACAGACAGGGAGATTCAATAAAAGTTCTTAAAGGGCATGTCCACCCCCAAAACTATAATCCCCCCCAACTACTGGCCCCATCATGTAGTGTAGTGTAATCCTTACCTCACATCCCAGCTCCATATGGTTCTCCTGTAGTCCCCCCCCCCAAAGTCCCAAAAACTGCCCACCAGGAGGATAGCAGAGTCCATATAGGACTCTGCCTCCTACCTGGCCTCGGGAGATTTTGGCATGCGTACTGCAGCCCTTCTCCCCCTCCCTCCCCGGATTCCTCCCCGGATTTCCTCCCCCTAGCATTAATCCCCTTTGATATAGCCTTCCCCCTGGTCCCCCAGCCCCAACCGCATCATTTTTATTTTTAGAAAGTGCCCCAAATTTTACTTACCTCCCCTCTTTCCTCCGCTGCACTGAATGACGGCAGCCGCGTCCTGATTGGCTGCCGCTCAGCCAATCACAGACGCGACTGCCGGTCCTGCCCCTCTGCTTGCATTCTCGCAAGCAGAGGGCCGGCAGCGCGGTGAAGGAAAGAGGGGAGGTAAGTAAAGTTTGGGGCACTTTCTAAAATAAAAATGATGCGGTTGGGGCTGGGGGACCAGGGGGAAGGCTAATCCAAAATAGATTTAAGGGGGACATACCCTTTAATGTTTAATATGGTGCTAATTTTGCCCCAACCAATCAAATGTTAGCTTTCAAATGTTAAATAAAATCTGATTGGTTGGGGCAAAATTAGCACCATTTAAACGATAAGAACTTTTATTGAATCTCCCTGGTAGTTTCTAAATATATTTCACTTGTGGGGTTGTTTTAGCCGATATGGTAGTTATCCTACGTAACCATCCCATGGGCTTATACATTTCATATCGTTTTGGGGGGGGTTTCCTGGAGGCCTTTTATTTTGCAAGTTTACTAAAACTGTGTAATTTTCTTAGTGTTTTGTGTGTCGTATTTCACCCCAAAATCCAGACAAATCTCTGGAGAAGCTACAAAATTGTGTTATTTTATTGTTCCAGTGCCTCTGTGACAAAAACTGCTATCTAATGGTCCCTACTTCATGCAAGCTTTCCTAATGCAGGTATCGCACCCCTCCCCCGGAGACCACCCCAGAGTCCCGCGATGAAGAGGAGTCTCTAATATCCTCCCCCATCATGACGCAAACCCCGCATCCCTCCACCCCCTAGGCCGATAATTCGCCTCTGCCCACCCCCTAAGTGCCGTCACAAATGTCAGGCCCCCTTCCCCCCACCCCCAGAAGTCTCACATGGCAGGGTGGGATGTCTGCTAATGTAAATCTTCCAAAACAGCAAGTGCAAAATTTAAATTCTCCTGGCACAGAGTGCATGTGGGTGCTGGCACTGAAAGGTTTAAGCAGTGTAACAGGTAACCAGTAGCCTTTCGGGGGTTTAAAAACGACAATCCCCGTTGCAGTGCTTTTAGTGGAATGCTGGGAGTTTCAAATATCTAAAGGGCTACTTAGGTTTCCTACCCCTGGGTTAAAGGGGTTCAACTTTTTTACACTTCAAGGTTAAGTCGATAAATTTTAAATTACGTATAAAAATCTCCTCTGTCCTGCACCTCTACCTGGCTCCCCATTAAGCAGCGCATTATCTACAAATCCTTCTCTTAACATTTAAATCTCTTCGCTCTGCTCTTACTTCTTATGTTTCTTCTCTAGTGTCCCCATATGTCCCTGCCCGTACCCTCCGCTCATCACAGAACCATCTCTTATATAGACCCCCCCACTCGTACTGCTTCCTCACCTTAAAACGTTCTCTCTAGTGTCCCCATATGTTCCTGCCCGTACCCTCCGCTCATCACGAAACCATCTCTTATACAGACCCCCACTCACACTGCTTCCTCTCACCTTAAACCTTTCTCTCTGTGTCCCCATATGTTCCTGCCCGTACCCTCCGCCTCATCACAGAACCATCTCTTATACAGACCCCCCACTCACACTGCTTCCTCCCACCTTAAACCTTTCTCTCGGTCCCCATGTGTCCCTGCCCGTACCCTCCGCTCATCACAGAACCATCTCTTATACAAACCCCCCACTACACTACCTCTCTCGCACCTTAAACCTTTTCTCTTGTGTCCCCATATGTTCCTGCCCGTACCCTCTGCTCATCACAGAACCATCTCTATACAGACCCCCCCACTCACACTGCTTCCTCTCACCTTAAACCTTTCTCTCTAGTGTCCCCATATGTCCCTGCCCGTACCCTCCGCCTCATACAGAACCATCTCTTATATAGACCCCCCACTCACACTGCTCCTCTCACCTTAAACCTTCTCTCTTGTGTTCCCCATATGTCCCTGTCGTACCCTCCGCTCATCACAGAACCATCTTTATACAGACCCCCCACTAACACTGCCTCCTCTCGCCTTAAACCTTTCTCTCTAGTGTCCCCATATGTTCCTGCCCGTACCCTCCGTCATCACAGAACCATCTCTTATACAGACCCCCCACTAACACTGCTTCCTCTTGCCTTAAACCTTTCTCTCTAGTGTCCCCATATGTCCCTGCCCGTACCCTCTGCTCATCACAGAACCATCTCTTATACAGACCCCCACATAACACTACCTCCTCTCGCCTTAAACCTTTCTCTCTAGTGTCCCCATATGTCCCTGCCCGTACCCTCTGCTCATCACAGAACCATCTCTTATACAGACCCCCCACTAACACTACCTCCTCTCACCTTAAACCTTTCTCTCTAGTGTCCCCATATGTCCCTGCCCGTACCCTCTGCTCATCACACAGAACCATCTCTTATACAGACCCCCCCACTAACACTACCTCTCTCGCCTTAAACCTTTCTCTCTAGTGTCCCCATATGTTCCTGCCCGTACCCTCCGCTCATTACAGAACCATCTCTATACAGACCCCCCACTCACACTGCTTCCTCTCGCCTTAAACCTTCTCTCTAGTGTCCCCATATGTCCCTGCCCGTACCCTCTACTCATCACAGAACCATCTCTTATACAGACCCCCCACTAACACTACCTCCTCTCGCCTTAAACCTTTCTCTCTAGTGTCCCCATATGTCCCTGCCCGTACCCTCTGCTCATCACAGAACCATCTCTTATACAGACCCCCCAATAACACTACCTCCTCTCGCCTAAAACCTTTCTCTCTAGTGTCCCCATATGTCCCTGCCCGTACCCTCTGCCTCATCACAGAACCATTCTTATACAGACCCCCCCCTAACACTACCTCTCTAGCCTTAACCTTCTCTCTAGTGTCCCCATATGTTTCCTGCCGTACCCTCCGCTCATCACAGAACCATCTCTTATACAGACCCCCCACTCACACTGCTTCCTCTCGCCTTAAACCTTTCTCTCTATGTCCCCCATATGTCCCTGCCCGTACCCTCTGCTCATCACAGAACCATCTCTTATACAGACCCCCCACTAACACTACCTCCTCTCGTCTTAAACCTTTTTCTCGTGTCCCCATATGTTCCTGCCCGTACCCTCCGCTCATCACAGAACCATCTCTTATACAGACCCCCACTCACACTGCTTCCTCTCGCCTTAAACCTTTCTCTCTAGTGTCCCCATATGTCCCTGCCCGTACCCTCCGCTCATCACAGAACCATCTCTAAACAGACCCCCCACTAACACTACTCCTCTCGCCTTAAACCTTTCTCTCTAGTGTCCCCATATGTCCCTGCCCGTACCCTCTGCTCATCACAGAACCATCTCTTATACAGACCCCCCACTAACACTGCTTCATCTCACCATAAACCTTTCTCTCTTGTGTCCCCATATGTCCCTGCCCGTACCCTCCGCTCATCACAGAACCATCTCTTATACAGACCCCCCACTCACCACTGCTCCTCTCCGAGGGTACGGGCAGGAACATATGGGGACACTAGAGAGAAAGGTTTAAGGCGAGAGGAAGCAGTGTGAGTGGGGGGTCTGTATAAGAGATGGTTCTGTGATGAGCGGAGGGTACGGGCAGGGACACAAACCATCTCTTACAGACCCCCACTAACACTACCGCCTCTCCTTCTCACCTTAAACCTTTCTCTCTAGTGTCCCCATATGTCCCTGCCCGTACCCTCTGCTCATCACAGAACCATCTCTTATACAGACCCCCCACTACACACACTACCTTCCTCTCGCCTTAAACCTTTCTCCTAGTGTCCCCATAGTTCCTGCCCGTACCCTCCGCTCATCACAGAACCATCTCTTATACAGACCCCCCACTACCACCCTGCTTCCTCTCCCTTAAACCTTTCTCTCTAGTGTCCCCATATGTCCCTGCCCGACCCTCTCTCATCACAGAACCATCTCTTATACAGACCCCCCCACTACACACTACCCTCCTCTCGCCTTAAACCTTTCTCTCTAGTGTCCCCATATGTCCCTGCCCGTACCCTCTCTCCTACAGAACCATCTCTTATACAGACCCCCCCACTAACACTACCTCCTCTCGCCTTAAACCTTTCTCTCTAGTGTCCCCATATGTCCCTGCCCGTACCCTCTGCTCATCACAGAACCATCTCTTATACAGACCCCCCCCACTAACACTACCTCCTCTCCCCTTAAACCTCTCTCTAGTGTCCCCATATGTTCCGCCCCGTACCCCTCCGCTCATCACAGAACCATCTCTTATACAGACCCCCCACTCACACTGCTCCTCTCGCCTTAAACCTTTCTCCATGTCCCCATATGTCCCTGCCCGTACCCTCCTCATCACAGAACCATCTCTTATACAGACCCAGCCCCACTACCACTCACCTCCTCTCCGTCTTAAACCTTTCTCTCGTGTCCCCATATGTCCTGCCCGTACCCTCCGCTCATCCACAACCATCTCTTATACAGACCCCCACTCACACTGCTTCCTCTCGCCTTAACCTTTCTCTCTAGTGTCCCCATATGTCCCTGCCCGTACCCTCCGCTCATCACAGAACCATCTCTTAAACAGACCCCCCACTAACACTACCTCCTCTCGCCTTAAACCTTTCTCTCTAGTGTCCCCATATGTCCTCTGCCCGTCCCCTCTGCCATCCACAGACCATCTCTTATACAGACCCCCACCTCACACTGCTTCTCCACCTAAACCTTTCTCTCTTGTGTCCCCATATGTCCCTGCCCGTACCCTCCGCTCATCACAGAACCATCTCTTATACAGACCCCCCACTCACACTGCTTCCTCTCGCCTTAAACCTTTCTCTCTAGTGTCCCCATATGTTCCTGCCCGTACCCTCTGCTCATCACAGAACCATCTCTTATACAGACCCCCCACTAACACTGCTTCCTCTCACCTTATACCTTCTCTCTAGTGTCCCCATATGTCCCTGCCCGTACCCTCTGCTCATCACAGAACCATCTCTTATACAGACTCACACTGCTTCCTCTCTCACCTTAACCTCTCTCTTGTGTCCCCTAGTTCCTGCCCGTACCCTCTGCTCATCACAGAACCATCTTGTATACAGACCCCCCCACTCACACTGCTTTCCTCTCACCTTAAACCTCTCTCTCTTTGTCTCCATGTGTTCCTGCCCGTACCCTCTGCTCATCACAGAACCATCTCTTATACAGACCCCCCCACTCACACTGCTTCTCTCACCTTAAACCTTTCTCTTTGTCCCCATATTTCCCTGTCCGTACCCTCCGCTCTCACAGAACCATCTCTTATACAGACCCCCCACTCACACTGCTTCCTCTGCCTTAAACCTTTCTCTCTAGTGTCCCCATATGTCCCTGCCCTCCCCTCACTCATCACAGAACCATCCTATACAGACCCCCACTCACACTGCTTCCTCTCCCTGCCTTAAACCTTTTTTCTCTTGTGGCTCCCTCCTCTGGAATTGTATTCCCTCTCTCTACATCAGAAACCTCAAGAAAACAAGTTTAAATCTAACCTGTCATCCCTATCTCTCTGAGCACAGCACAGCGTGGACTGCTGACCACTGCACCAGTTATACTATGGCACTTCCACCCACCCTTTCCTATGTATCTGTATGTTACCCATTAGAATTGTAAGCTCACAGGGCAAGACCCTCTTTCCTCATGTACATGTTTCACCACTTGTATTTTCATGTTGTACATATTTATCTATTGATTGTCCCCCCTTGTAAGAACTTTGTATTCTATATATATACGCACTGCATCCCAAGTGGCGCCATATAATAAACCTACACAGGAAAGCAATGATTTTCAATAAATGGGATTTTTAATATAATCTTTATTGATAAAATCACTTTTTTCTTCATTTTTCAATGATCTTCCCTCCGTTCCTAGTAGTTACAGGGCATTCATACCATATATTGCAAATTCGCAATGATTCCCCGGGGCAAAAGGTAGCAAATGTGGTTACCTGCCAGGTATAAAGACCCGTGAGAACTGCCTATGGCATTAAAGTAATGGCTTTAAAAACGATGCAACCCCAGCAGTGACATAACTAGGAATCACTGGGCCCCCCAGCAAAACTATGATGGGGCCCTATCCATGCTTCATCCAGTGTTTCTGGGGATGCTTTATCTGTTATAATAAATAAGAATGGGGCTCCCTCGGCCCACCCCCCCGTGGTTGCAGCCACGAATTTTGGATACAACTGTGAGTGAAATGCGTTGTACACTGTTGCAATATAAGGCTGGTCTTGGAAACAGCCCCTGTTTCTAGAATTTCACGCCCAACAAAATGGGTTGTGCCCAACGTTCCCTCTCCATTTAAAACCATCATGTCGCCGAAATAAATTGTCTATGTGCACAAAATGAAATTGAGTGCGTTACACACTGCTGCACTATTACTCCAGCAGATTTTTTGTGTGCACTTTGTACGCGCCTACGAGTTGTACACTGGTTGGCCATATTGCAGTAATTTGAGCATTTATATAAATATACATGCTTATTTCCTGTATCCACGTTTTGTGCAGGGCACAATGCATATAAAAATAATTTTCTGCACTGACCACAAAGACTGCACCAGTTTTTCAGACACCGATAAGCACAGCAGATGCCACATCCTGTCATGTCTCAGTTCCAGAGGTAGATTGACATCTGTGATATGAATTCTCGAGCTGAGGCAGACACCAAGCCTTCTTGTTAAAAAAAAAACTACATTTTCCTATCTTAATGAGATGAGGTTCTTACAAATTCCTTGGGGTTTTGTAGCTATTTTTTACTAGATGACAGGAATGGCAACATGGCTGTGACCTAGAATAGCACATTCAAGATTAATGTGTAGGGTGTCTTAAGAAATTCTAGATGTGCGTGTGGTGCTACTGTCTTCACTGCAGGGGAAAAGAAATGTAGGGTCTAATACAATAATTGTATCCATTTACACAGACACGTCTAGATGTTAAAGTTTCCCATACACTAGTCTTACCCTCAGCTTCCAACTTGTTACCCCAACGTTCACATAACATCAAAAGAACGCCTGGCCCAATATTCCCACATTGTTACCACCCAAGCTTCCAACATTGTTACCCCAACGTTCACATAAAATCAAAAGAAACGCCTGGCCCAATATTCCCGCATTGTTACCCACAAGCTTCCACATTGTTACCCCCAACGTTTACATAACATCAAAAGAACCGCCTGCCCAATATTCCCCCATTGTTACCCTCCAAGCTTCCAACATTGTTACCCCACGTTTACATAACATCAAAGAACTGCCTGGCCCAATATTCCCACATTGTTACCCACAAGCTTCCCACATTGTTACCCCAACCGTTTACATAACATCAAAAGAACCGCCTGGCCCAATATTCCCACATTGTACCCTCCAAGCTTCCAACATTGTTCCCCCAACGTTTACATACATCAAAGAACTGTCTGGCCCAATATTCCCACTTTGTTACCCTCCAAGCTTCCAACATGTTACCCCCACGTTTAGATACACATAAAGAACTGCCTGGCCCTATTCCCACATTGTTACCCACAGCTTCCAACATTGTTACCCCAACGTACATATCTAAGAACTGCCTGGCCCAATATTCCCACATTGTTACCCCCAACGTTCACATAACATCAAAAGAACTGTCTGGCCCAATATTCCCACATTGTTACCCACAAGCTTCCCACACTTGTTACCCAACTTTCACATAACATCAAAAGAACTGCCTGGCTCAATATTCCCACATTGTTACCCCAGCTTCCCACATTGTTACTCCAACGTTCACATAACATCAAAAGAACTGCCTGGCCCATATCCCATTGTTACCCCCAAGCTTCCACATTGTACCTGTACCCCCGTTCCATACATCAAAAGACTGCCTGCCCATATATCCACGTTGTTACCCTCCAAGCTTCCAACATGTTACCCCACACGTTTACATAACATCAAAAGAACTGCCTGGCCCTTATTCCCACATTGTTACCCACAAGCTTCCACATTGTTACCCCACACGTTTACATAACACTCAAAGAACCGCCTGGCCCAATATTCCCACATTGTTCCCCCAAGCTTCCAACATTGTTACCCCCACAGTTTACATAACATCAAAAGACTGCTGGCCCAATATTCCACGTTGTTACCCTTCAAGCTTCCAACATTGTTACCCCACCGTTTACATACATCAAAGAACTGCCTGGCCCAATATTCCCAACATTGTTACCCCAACGTTTATAACATCAAAAGACCTGTCTGGCCCAATATTCCCACGTTGTTACCCTTCAAGCTTCCAACATTGTTACCCCAACGTTTACATAACATCAAAAGAACTGCCTGGCCCAATATTCCCACATTGTTACCCCAACGTTTTACACATCAAAAGAACCGCCTGGCCCAATTTCCCACATTGTTACCCTCCAAGCTTCCAACATTGTTACCCCAACGTTTACATAACATCAAAAGACCTGCCTGGCCCAATATTCCCACGTTGTACCCTTCAAGCTTCACATTGTTACCCCCAACGTTTACATAACATCAAAGACCTGCCTGGCCCAATATTCCCACATGTTACCCACCCAACGTTTAGATAACATCAAAAACTGCCTGGCCCAATATTCGCACATTGTTACCCCACCACGTTTAAATAACATCAAAAGAACTGCCTGGCCCAATATTCCCACGTTGTTACCCTCCAAGCTTCCAACATTGTTACCCCAACGTTATATAAACATCAAAAGACTCCCTTACCACTACTCTCCATATTGCTCACCAATACCCACAAGCTCCCACAGACCCAAGGTTCACAAACACAAAGAACGCCTGGCCCAAATCCACAGACCCCCAAGCCCCACAACCCCAACGTCACAAACCAAAAGAACTGCCGGCCCAATTCCCACAGTTACCCACAAGCCCACATTGTTACCCCAACGTTCACATAACATCAAGAACTGCCTGGCCCAATTCCCACATTGTACCACACCACAGCTTCCCACATTGTTACCCCACCGTTCACATAACATCAAAAGAACTGCCTGGCCCATATTTTTTGTATCAACCACTGGCTGGCAAACAAACTCATTAGACGTTGGATAGATAAGTCTATCAAAAAGTCAATGGCCAGCCTTAAGTTGCACAATTACTAGTAATTCCTGCGTGTTCCTGATAAAGCAACATTACAGAGGTAGACTCGATTGGAAACTGTAATCCGGCCGGAGAACTACATAGATCCCTATAACATTGTATTATATTTTTTTAATGCTAAAAAAATCATCTACAGAGCCACTTTTATTGTTTTGTGGAAGGGGTTCCAGATACACCTGACGAAGGAAACAGAGTGTTTCTCGAAATGTTGTATTTGTGTGATGCAGAAATAAAAGGAATCACCATATAAGTGTGCACCCTAGTTCTTTCATTGCTTGTTCCAGATACAACCAGGATGATGTTTTATTGACAGAAAAGAACTACAGACACTCTGCTGTGTACTAGAAATATTACTCCCCACCGTGAAAAGGCGACTGACTTGTAAAATCTCAAAGAACAGAAACTAAAAGAAAACAAATATACTGGGCTAATTTCCAACCCTCAAGCAATTCGCACTTTATGGGGCCCCTTTTCTGTTCCAACGGCTGCATTATGATGCAACCAAACGACCCATCTTGTACGATTGAAAATTGTGCAACTTCTGTGGCATTGTTGTATACATTTCGATTGGTTCGATTAGCTTCCATTCAATAACTGTACAGTCAGCACAATTAAACATATGGTACACAAAAAGATGATTATTTTTGTTTTGGAAAATCCATTTGAATGGTCAAACAAATCGACTAGTGTATTTGAGCCTAATTCTACACATTTATGGATTTTACAGGGTAACTCATTCGCCCAGTACATAGCTGCCCCTATCCAATTCTATCAATGTCACACACCCTATGTAAAGGGGGCTGGCCTTTACTGTTCTGTTCATGATGTTACCCAGCCCCATTTGAGCTCCACCTCTTCTCAAACTTAACCTATAAGTATAAAGCACTGATCCGGGATCCACATTTTTGCAGATCCTCCTTTAAAAGCATCAGTCTTCCATTGAACAAAAGCCTCAGTTGCTCCAGACTTCTTTATCTAAATCACTTTTACAAATCAAGCCAATTACCATTTTTTGTGAAATTTATTTAGTGAACATTCACCAGGAAACAAGAATCAAATAATTTACAGCAAAACACGAAATTTCCAAAGAATGCATCTGCCCCTTTAAAAGGGTGATCATTTTCCTGAATTGGACAGGTAGGGACCTCAGTACTGGGTCAGATCTCAGATAACACAGCCTGAGTGGAGGAATCACTTAAAAGGACTGAAAAACAAGCAGGATATATACAGTGTGCAATTGGTGGTGGGCTCTAAAAACGTAAACATATCACCACTCAGATACAGAATAGAACTTCAGCCTTTCAGACTCCCAGACTTTCATTACATCATGTCACATTTAGATAAATGGGCCAATCAGTATATATATGTGTTCAGTCTAGATAAGATAAGATAAGTAGCAGAAACAACCCCTACTGGTATTGTGGTTTGTTGTCCAGGTTAGTGCCCAACCAAGTTGTAAGCAAGTACCCAATAGACACATAGAAGGATTGGGTTTTCTTTAGACATTATGGTAATTGTGGTGTTAGGGGGCATCATCAGAAGATTTTCATTTGGGGTTAGGGGCGATCATGAGAAGATTTGAGGCGCGTCTTTCGGTAGCACCTGATTTGTGTTACGTTTTAAATTCTATTGACATCATTTGTTGGACGCCATGATTTAAAAGCGTTAGATTCTAATAGAATATGGAATATACTCAGTTTTGTTATTTTTTGTTTCTAATCCCAAGTGCTACATTGTTGAAGTCTACCCCATGTTACCTGTTTAATTAAAGGAGAACCAATGGCATTTTTTAAAAGTATTCCCTCTGTGCAATATTGCCCCTTTCCCCTCCCAAAACCCCCCCTCCCCCCAGTAAAATGCACTCTGGAGCCCCTCCATAACTGTCTTTTATTATTATTATGCACCCTTAAGGGAAGTAGATGTTATAGACTTACCCAGAACTATCCAGACATTATTGCTTGATAAAGGCTGTAAACAAAAAAAGGGTAAGTTATTGAATGGATACTTGCAATTTTAGAGGCCAGAAACATTTCCTTCTTTCCCTTTTTAAAAAAAATGGATTTCTCTCCCGCACAAATAAACCCAACCAGGAGTTAGATTATTTTAAGAAAATGAATTCTGTTTAACATTAAAAAACTGTGACTGACCAATGCTATGCCGGAAGTCCAATACTGTGCAACGAAGTCCAATATTGTGCACAGGAATCCAATGCTATGCAACAGGAAGTCCAAAACTGTGCAACAGGAAGTCCAAATTGTGCAACGGAAATCCAATGCTATGCAACAGGAAGTCCAATGTTATGATAGGAAGACTCCTTTTGGGAGTCCTTCTATGGTAGGTAAAGTTCCATGTAGATTTGTCATTGTATAGTTTCATGGTGCAGGTAGTATAGTCAGTTATCTATTGACTGTGATGGTTGAAATGTGCACAATTTACTTGTAAGATATATTGGAAAGTTCTGAGGTGTATTAATTGAAGGTAAAATTATATTTTTTTTTGTGTTGCATCTCCCTCCTCATCAAGAGCTCACGAAATTTGGCAAGTATATACACTTTGGGCCATATTTATATGGTTAGTAATTTACGATTGTTAAATACGTTCGATCGTAAAATACAGTGCGGTAGTAAACTACCACAATGGTTTTCTATGGGGAAATTTACGATAGCGATCATTAAAGTCGCGGTATCAATAAACGCTAAAGCGACCCTATAACACTATTCTCAACACCAGGCCAAGGGGTCCCAACCTACAGAATGCCGCAAGGTAATACACAGTTAGGACTCCCTAAACAGTATGACTAAACACCTTATTGGGAATTTAATATAACAGAATTTCTATGAAAACACATGAGGCCCAGGAATTTACATGGATTATCTCCAATGATATCACATTACAGGGGAATGGAGCATGATAAAGACATAAATGAAACACAAAGTATATGTGTATGAAGAGACTGTCGGGGGAGGATTACCTTCATAGTTGATACACCCATTGGCATCTTCCTGCCCTGCCTAGCTGTCCCTCGTTCTCTTGTAGTTTTCCCCTGTGCATATGGACAATAAAGTATTGTTGGGTTGGTTGATGGGGAAAAAGATGGGTTAAAAAAAAATTATCAGCTAGGAAATAAATGGCACTGCGCTACTAAACTTCAAATTCAGAAAACTGCTTTTATTTCAACCATTTTACAACCCACACAGTGATAAAGGAAATTTCCATGAAAAATAAATAGATTTCAAGAACCTCCCAGATTAGATTAAACTGTCAAAATACACAAAAGTTTACACATCTACTATATGATATTTCATATATTTTATTTTTTCTATTTGTGCCATTTGTTTTATAAATGAACCATTGTCCCCTTTCCTAATATGGTCTTTCCCCCTTTCCATGCAGCATGCTAAAATTCTAAAGTGTAAGGCTCCGATTGGCAGATTTACTGCAGCCTATCACTGCCTCATTCATTGACAGGTATCAAGGGGGGTTATGGAAGGATATTCAGGATGTGATCTGTCAGATTTCCTGACTGACTGGTTCTCTTACTATTCTATTGCACAAAACAAATGATGCTCCATCAATAGGTTGCATTTTGATTCGCTTTAGGTTGCCCTTACGCCAACTGTTTCTTACCCAGAGTGGCAAGTACATGGCGCAGCTCACACCCATGACGGTGCCGTTACTCTTTTTTCGAAAACGCTTAGTCCTCTACAAATCCTCAAATGAACCCTGGTCCTTGTTTTTAGAGATGGCTGCAGCAGCATCGGAAGGAAAGTCTCGAAATCCAAGAGCTTGCTGTTCATCTCTGCCACGAAAAACAACGCGTTTAGATTTGATGTGTATGTGGCTTGTTATTGTAGCCGTGCAATTTATTGACATATAACATTACCGAACGGTAACATTCCTTTGTTATTTTTCAAAATGGATGGGTTTAGTACATTGGTTAAAAAAAATCTAGCAATCAATTCCCCGTTAGTATTAAAAAAGAATAAAAGGCTGGAGCTATAAGTAACCCTGATCTCCAGATGCTGGTGTGTCCTGAAACCAATATTCACTGGACGGGATTTGAAATCTACAGGAATAACCGCAGCCCGCTGAATAGGGACATTTATGGACATTGATCATGAAAGCATCCAGCCCTGGGAAAACCTACTGAGACCAAAGGACTCTTCTGTGCCTTGTCATGGACAACAACACATATCCCGGATTAGTTGAAATGTCAGCTCTCGCCGGGCCAACTCGGGAATGCGAGGAACTAACATCAGCATGACCAGAGATTCCCTTAATTAGATGCTCTGTCTTCCTTGTTCGTGTCTCTCATACAAGAGTAATCCAGCGTACTTGCCTTCACCAAGACCAATCCTTCCATCCATCCCTGATATAAGTTGTCTCTCTCCCAGAAATAGAAGTAGTGAAATATTACAATAATGTCAGCTTGCTGCGACGTTCTCTCTTGGCTCTCCCACTTAATGTAGCACGGGGTTTAGAGTGCGCCTAATCTCTCTCTCTGAATAGAATGTTCGGAGACACCAGGTGTACAGGGCTGAGCGCTTAAAACACATGGAAGTTATGCGCCATAAGCCAGAAATCCTAAGGCTCAGATCACTTTCTCAAAGGAAGCTATTTATATACCAGATTGTTTTATGGTCGATCTTTATTTGTGCCTAATATCCCAAGCTGAGGTTTAGTGTTATTCTGTGCTTAGACCATGGGCATCATGCTGTAGATAAACCACAAACAGAGCCACTCTTAGTGGCCATACACATGCGATTTCCAGTACGTGTGCCGACATATCACATTGGTATCTGTCAGCACACATGCTTGGGGACTGCACACTGGACCCGATCCATCCCCATATGCAGAATAGGGATCTGTCGGCCGTGCAGCCATACACAGTACGATTGGATCAGCTCTCTTTACTTAAAGTAAAGGAAGCCGATGGAAATTTTCGATCATTCCCAACCGACCATAATGGCGACTACGGCTGTTCATCGGCACTAGGATCGCTCAGGAATTGCCCCTACACAATGCCGATAATGGGTAAATCCCCTGGCAGGATTTACCCATTATCACCTTTAGATAGTGAATGGCAAGACACTGTGGATATGTGATGAGGGTTTGTTGTTCCTCAAGGTGCAATATGTGATCAACGATTGTACCAATACATTCAGTATGACAAGAAGCTTCCCTCGTCACCAATCACAACGAAGCAAGTCTGTCGGTCTTATTTTGTCATTGGTTACTACAGACAATACAATGATTGCATAAAATGTTTCAACAATCTAACCTATAGGCGCCCGACAGCATAGTATGCATGCATAGCCTTTATTTTCCCTATATTGTATCTCCCTGGAAAACTATTTATAAAGGACTCACTGGGCAGTGTACCTGTCAATCATTTCCAACACACACCACTATATGGCCTCCTACCCAGTCACAGATTGGTCTCTAAGTACTGATACATACCATGTAACCAATCATTTTTGACTGATTAAAAGGCCATTTAAAAAGAAGATCAGACATGTTGACGGTTGCATGGTCTTCAATAGGCCACGGGGTTGTCAGTCGTGTATGGCTTTAATCAATTAGTAGTCTACTGATTGGAAATGTAAGGCCCTGGTTGACCCATGTGTGCCAGGCCCAACCCCACTAGGCCAGTTTGTTGGGATTCTCCAGTTGATAGTAGACATTTTGGATTACTCTGGATCCCATCTCATGTCATGTGATTGTGATTTCATTGTTTTTTACAGACACTACTATGAACCAAAATCTACATTTATTTTACCCAGATCTTTTTTCCCCTGTTCTATATTGTGTTCTTTCCTTCCTATCAAGCTCTTGCCTCAACATATTCATCTCTACTTTTTCAATGATTCCTTTCTTGTAGCTAAGATAAGGCATTAAACCTAATGGTCACGACTATGTTACCTTCTGTTTTGGTCTACCCAGAATTTTCATCACCTCTGCGTTGGTTGGGTTCTGTCCAAGGGCTCTCAATACATCCCCACACTGTGCGTAGGTGATTTTCATCTCCCTCCTGAGTGCGATCAAACAGCTGGAAAGCTTCTCTGAATTCTACAACAAAATAGTGTGCTAAGATTTCTTCCCAAAGTACCAAATTACAACCAAATACAAAACCAATCTGTGGGGGTTTGCATGGGTGTTTATATGTAAGATGTTATGCACCGATTTTACTACTTCTAAGAGACATTATAGGAATGAGCTATATTTTATGTTATATAATATAAATTTATAATCATATACATATCTGTTTGTATTCAATTAGATCAACTGGACTTGAGTTTAGTTCTTGATCTAATTGAATACAACATAACCATGACCTGGATGAATGAGAACCTTCACAAGCATATAATCAATACCTATAGTAAAGGTTTTTCCTGAGATCACATTGGTATATCTTGGACTGGGAATCACTTAGAACACAAACTAAAGCTGGGTGCAATCTTCAAAATTTTAAAAAAAAATGACAGACAGAATCTCTAGATCCTCTACACACAGTCCCAGAGACTCTCTAATGTAAAGCATGGGGAGAACACTTGGGATTCTCCCGCCCTGGACAACTCACTATACTTTAGGTACACGGAATGACCACAACCAAGAGAAATTGACGTTCATTTCTGAACCATTGCGAGGACTGGGTAAACCTTGTCAGCTTCGGTAGCACTTGGCAATGGGATGATACCGGCAGAACTCCAATGAAGACTTTCTAAAAATTAGAACCAGAAAGCAGAACAGGGTAATAGGACATTGGGCAGCACTCAAGGTTCTGGTGGCTATAGATGCAACAATCACGGTTGTAGCATATCGTCTATGGACGTTTGGCTGACGATCAGGCAATAATATTCCTAATTTTTGCCAGATACCAATCCAATTGTACGATCGGATTGTAGCGTCTATGGCCACCATTAGTCTAACTGTTTTTAAGGGTAATTCACATATTTTAATTATAAATATGCTGTGTATATGCTGTACATTGTAGGGAGAACACTTGGACTGTGTGTATCCTGATCTTTGAAAAATTACAACAGGATCTTTCCTGCTATGCATTAAAGGAACTGTAAACTCCCCTAAACCCCTAAAAGAAACTATATGCCATTCGTTTCTATTATTCACAGGGAGGAGAACCTTATTCTCACCTCCCTGTGAATAATAGATGCTCGGAGACCTGGAACTTCCCTTGCCGCTCCTTCACTAAACAGCTGTTCTCTCCCTATCTTTTGTATTGGCGCGCATGCGCCTAAGATAGGGCGGGGTGTCGGGACAGAGCGCTGTCAGTGAAGGAGCGGCTGCGAGTGGAGCGGCGGGTAAGGTAAGTTCCAGGTCTCCCGAGCGTATATTATTCACAGGAGGTGAGAATAAGCGTTCTCACCTCCCTGTGAATAATAAGACCGATGGCACAGAGTTCTTTTTGGGGTTTAGTGTTTCTTAATTTCCTACCTTCTGTCACTCCAGCAATATTCAGACATCTGCCTGGATTGGTCATTTTGTTTGATATTTAATGTTAATGAATGGGCCAGGACAGTATTGTCTCTGGAAATTTAAGAGGAACATCAAATCTAATATCTATATCTAGAGTCCAGCCTGCACCCCTCCAAATGTTTGCAAACTACAAACTCCCAGATATGTAAAGGTTGCATATTTGACATCCCTGATCTAAAGTTTATATAGTAATTCCCAAGTTTTCACCCATATTATAGTATAGTATAGTATTGGGGGTTGATAATATATATGTCCATCCAGTCCACCTACTCAGCAATACCCACATTTCCTACCTAACAGTTGATCCAGGGGAAGCAAAAACCCCACCAGAATTATAAAGGGGGAAAAAATCCTTCCTGACTCCAAGGGCAATCGGAAATATCCCTGGATCACTCCGACTTCATGTGTCGATTCCAGTACAATCAATATTCTTTGCCTCATATCAATGACTTGTAATTGTAGATAATTAGACAATATTTACCTTCGATTTGGTCAGCAGTGACTCAATCTGGTGAGGAAAAAAGGAGGGAAGGAGATTACTTAAAATGTGATTTTAAACAGATATAAGATACATGCAGTCCAGCCCCTCCATTTGCAATAAGTAGCATTGGCTTAAGGCCGGTACAACTGCCCATTTTACTGACGAGGGCCAATGCACACATGAATGGCCATTTCAGCTGGTAATCTTTTGTGTATAACTGCTCTGTCAGACTAATTAAAGGGAGGAACATCCCTTAGTTTATATTTATGTATTTATGTACTTAACTATTCTATGCATTACACCCCTTGATGACTTTATTGTATTATATTATTTTACAGCGCTGAGTCCCCAAGTGCGCTTTGGAAATAACTATACATATATACAAACCATGCTCACGGTAACACATCATGCATCAAGGTCGGCCTCACAATCGCCTTAGGCTGGCTACACAAGCAGATTTTTCAGCCAAACTGACAATATTTCTTTGTAAAAGTTGGTTGCCGAAAGTCTGCTGTCGGATGGCAACCATTGACGGCTGAACGGGCAATCTGGCATGTAATTGCCGCTGATCGTGTGGCCCCCTATTGACTTTTACTCCCTAGCAGCGACATTTTTGTGGACTTTTTAAGCCTAGTTCATGGCTGACTGTCCACAAAAGATTAACACAGTTATTCAATGCACTGAAGGCCACTGTTGATCTATTATAAAATCCACCAAGTTTGTTTGTTTCTCCCCGCACACCTGCAAGTAATGTAGCTGCTGGGTGCCACTCAGAGAACCATAGCCCAACGGTCTGTGATCCGAGAAATATAATTCAGAGCGCACACCAGTCTTAAACCCCCAAACTGTGTTTATTAACACGTGACGTTTCGGTGCCCGTGTGGCACCTTCCTCAGACAAACAATAAATTTATTGTTTGTCTGAGGAAGTGCCACACGGGCACCGAACGTCACGTGTTAATAAACACAGTTTGGTGGTTTAAGACTGGTTGCTCTCTGAATTATATTTCTCGATCTATTATAAAGGTGTGAAAGTTTGCAGCTACAGGACTTTGGGAGGATGTAACATTTCATCAATATAGTTATTGCAAAATGTGTAAACCAATGCTACAATGTGTTATATCGGGTGAGCACGGACTTTAGCAGGGCCTGCATTGTTTTGTATGACACCAGATTCAATACCAAAATGGTAAGTCTTGAACATACGTAGGATTATGGGTGGCTGGGAGCAGCCGACAAACGTTTGTCAACGAACAGACAGTCTTCAAACATTTAGGACCAATTAACCCACAGTATTGAATGTCTGTACAGGGCTAAAGACAGAAACAAGGAAAAATAATGCTCTATTCACCAGAAAATAGAATTTGTGAAGAGAGCACCACTTCCATTATGCAAGGTGAAACTATCGCTTCCCTGCTTATACCTTGATAGGGATAGGCTATAATGGATGTTCACCGTATGATGGGTGGTCTGAATCCAGCTCTCTGGATTTCTTCCTTAAATTTCCAAAGTTAAAGGACCACTTAATGACAAATTAAATATTTTATCCCTAAAACTATTGTATAGGCACCTTACTTTAAAGTTACAATTTACAGGTTGGTGGATCAATTCCCAGCCTTACGGTTAATTTGGGTGTTGTGGTGCTTAACTGGTTGGGGAAAGGACATCACCCAGCTCTGTTAGAAGTCCCACATTCTCCGTCTCCCCTCATTTCCCTGTCAACAGAAGCCAGCTTGAACCCACAGTCCAGTCCTGCGCTGGTCAAATAAAACATTTTGAATCTGCAGCTCTGCATATCTTGATGGAGCATCCAGAGCCAACATCATTCCCAGGTGGTTCATTCATCTCCCCTTTTCTCTGTCAATATCACTGGTTCATGTGTACATCTAATGCCCCATCACCAGAATCACAGAGCAGATACGATTGAATCTTTGGAAGTATAAATGATGGCCTGCAAATGAACAATACTATGTATCTTATAGAAATAAAATCTGTGGCAAAGATCAATAGCAAAACTGTTAACTGTATGTAAAGCTACCGTATGTATATAGTATATATCCCCAGCAGTGCCTGCACAGTCTGGTACACTGTCCTCCTTGTAGATGGGTCAAACATCAAACCTTTTCCTCAAACAGACCGAGTATTTAGTATTTCCAGGTGTTGTCAAATACTAATCTCAGCATTATCATAAGACCTTATAGTTTGGTAAATCAAACCTTCCCTAAGTAAAATCATTGCAGATTCGTCACAAAACCACTGTAGTTCAGCTGTTGGTTAACACACAATTCCCGCAATCTCTGACATCCTCTGGCATAAGTCTTCTAATAATATATCATTAAATGATGTACACGATGGATGATATGCAGTGTAAACACTGGTGCAGTTTTATAACAACAATGGGCAGAAAGAATAATGTGAATAGGAATAACTGTATAAAGCGAGAACAATAGATTCAAGTAAAATAAACTACATGAATGCCTATTAAATACTCACTGTATGGACTTGGGGTCAAACTGGACTTCCTTTGGGGGTTCTGGTGCTGCTGGGGGAGGAGGGGCAGCTGCTGGTTTGGGGCTTCCTTCTTGGGTTCTGGCTTCTTGGGGGGCATGTGATAGTGATAAGTTGCTTGTAAATTCCAGGTGGGCGAGTGACAGTTGAAGATGTAGAATGAATGACGAGGCAGTTGTAGTACTTCAGTCCCTCTTATATTCGGGAGTGGGAGCTCTGCTACCATAAATGGAGAAAGGGCAACTAAGTCTGTCCCAGCAGCTAATCACTATTATCAGGACCCTGCTGTCCCATGCAGGGATAAGAGGAGCTAAAAAAATAACCCCCATTTTTTTATAGTAAAGACAGGAACATGTGAAAACATTCTCGCCATTTGGCTAAACCTATAATATCTATTAACCAGGCCAGTTTTAGGATAGAGATATGAGGATCCTGTAGGCTCCTCCATCTAGTAGAGGTGCCAGGGATTGGAATATCAAGCACATCAAAAAGTGACAATTATCCGTGTAGAACTAGCCCAAGGACAGTTGTGTGAAGTCTAAATCTGCTGATGAAACTGAGACAATAATAGACAGATATATATATTGGTAATGAGCAAGTTATACAATCTAATATAAAAGCTGGTGACAAAACAATCATGAATGATGAATCACAGATAGTCCTTAACAATTCTAAAGTTGTCAGACTACTAGTGAGGGCCATGTACCACCAGAACTGTAATAGGTCTATTACAGTACATCCTTTATCTCACAGTTCATTGTTATCGTTATTCAAATATTATCTTTGGGATCTGTATCTAGAATTAATATGACTTAAAGGGTATCTCCCCCTGAAAAAATAAGTTTGGCGATTTAGTTTTATTGAGCTGTGTCTTAGGCTGGGTACACACGAAAGGGACTATTTGTGCTCGGCCGGGACAAATGTCGCCGTCCTGGCAAAATTTGGCTGCGCCCGAAAGTGCGAACGATTGGTTGTGCGGCTCCCTATGGGATCGGAATTTACCGGCGCGTCCGGTCCGGACGAACATAAGATCGAGGTTTGGGCGCAGCCGCCCGCCCCACACAACAGTATTTTCCGAAGTGCAGTGAATATCTGCTGGTGTGTAACCAGCCTTATCTCCTTCTCTTTTTAAAAAAACGATCAGGCCAGGAGAGAAGGTAAAGAACTTAACCGTTTGCACGCTTGCTCCCCTGGTGCATAGTCTGACAGGTCCCGGACTCTGTCTTCTATTGTTTTTTCTGATTGCATTCAGCTGTCAGTCCTAATCAGCTCTGATGTCTCTTGATTGCATTCATGGTCAGTCTCTAATCAGCTTTCTCTTGATTGCATTCAGCTGTGTAACAATCAGCTCTTATTTCTCCTGATTGCGTTCATCGCGTCTTGTGCAGTCTCTCTTTGTCTCTAGTTATGTTTAGAGTGACTGGTTGTTTCCACATCTAGACAAAGAAACATTATTATGAACAATGAAATGTAATTTTTGGACAAATGTTTGCCTGTGCTAGTAATCCTCAGCAACCAATCAGTCTCTAACTGTGGTAAACAAGTCAAAATCTGTTGGTTACTGCAGAAAGTAAAAGAAAAGCATGTAGCCATGCCTTCTATGCTATATGGATGGAAATGAATGTACATCCGTGTTAAAGCCTCTAAGCCCTGCTGCTCCCTTTTAACAAGAGTGCTAACCCCCAATAATTGCATCATTTTGTATGGTGTGTTTTATGTATCATTACAGCCTATAGAGTTGCTTCTAATACCAATGAGACCATCTTCAAATAGATATTTCTAAACTCTTTTTAGATGAGGGGAGAGGGGTATAGACAGCTGGGTGCTCTGGGGTGGAATTCCCTAAATCCCAAGGTCATATTTTCAGGAACGCTAGCTGTACACTTGCGCAATATAAAATAATAATGTGTCGGTGTTAAAGAAATATTTGGCTGGGAATCTGGGGAGGGTGTAAGCATAGAATCTATGCCTTGGTATGGAAAGGGTTATCACTGTGAAAGAGATGGCTATAATTAAGAAAGAGGAATATAATGCTTTGTTCCCATTAGAGTAACAATGTCAAACCATATCCCCTGATAAGCTCTGCACTGAAATCATCAGGGCTCCTATTGTCTACGGGCTTATCCCGCTGGTGAAAGAGACAAGTCAATATAGTAATTTAACCACAATTCCCTGATATAAAAAAGGATACCAAACATGTTAATGAATCGCAGTCTGCGTATTCCCTGCACTGTCATAAGCAGTAGTGGGACATTCTGCTTCTCCATGCTCTAATTACTTAAGAGTCAACAGTAAAGTGTAAACTAAGGTTCTACACACGTGCGATAATCGGCCCGTGTTGGGCACTTTATCGGCCGAAATGGCCGTTCGGAGTGAATCGTTGCCCGACTGGCTGATTTCCGAACACACCGGACGTTTCGGCCGATAATGCCATACACGGGAACCCGCGATCGTACGTGTGTACGAACCTTTATTATTCTTGTGTAGTTTTCCATTCAATCCACTGTTAGTTTTAAGTAGTTGAGTGTTGCAATGTGGGCACTGGGTTGTGGAGCTTTGTAACATTGCTTGACAGGAGAACAAAATATGAAGCATTTTTCTTGCCTTTGAATTTAGGTTGTGGATCTGTGTCACCCTTAAAACAGGACGCAGATATCAGAATTCTCTGCCCACTGGGACCTGACATGCTCAGTTTTCTCACTTCTCTTCTATTTTATTGGATGATGCATTTTCAATAAAGGTACCCATACTGCTTCCCATCAGGAAAAAAAACATGGTCCTCCCAACTTCAGGATGATCTTAGTAGTGCCCTTGAACCCACATTGTAAATTTAAAATTAATGTTATATTATACAGTACTAAAATATTCTTTTTTCCTTGGTCTGTGAATCTAAGCCCCATTCAATAATGTTTACATACACAGAGTGATTCATAGTATATGAGTTATATCTATCTCGTTTAGTAATCTGAGCACTATATAATGTCCGGCTAAGTCCTTTCTATGTGTATATCACATCAATAAACGAAATTCTAAGTCCTATTTTTAGACTGTCTAGAGTATATTCCGATTTGTGGGTCTGTACCAACGGCATGAGGAAATGATTATGAATGTAAATT
>JAACNH010002694.1:0-27885 GCA_019447015.1 Hymenochirus boettgeri
AGGGGGTTGGGGGCTAGCCACGGCCACCAAGGGTCCTTCCAGCCCTGACAGCGAGGTGTGGGATGCTCTTCGGTAATTCCAGGGAGGCTAGGGGCTAACCGAGTCCACCCTGGGTGCCCACAGCCACGGGTGCCCCCTGCATGGACAGCAAGGTAAGGGAGGCTCCCCAGGTCTTCCAGGGAAGCTAGGGACTAAGTGCGACCGGCCAGGGTGCCCCCAGCCCCGTCCCAGAGATGACGAAGGCTCCCTGGGAATTCCAGACCCCATGACTAATGGGGGAGTAAGAGCCCCTTGTGGCTGGAGGGTAGAAGAGCCCCATTGCCCATGGCTGGTGGGTGAGTGGTGTATCTGGTTTTAGAATCACAGGTAAGTGGGTGAGAGTCTCTGGCTGGCTTGAAATTAACATAGAGGGTTAGTCCTATGGCCCCCGGCCACACCAGCATAAACACACCCAAACTTGTCTGATCTCAGAAGCTAAGCAGGCTCAGGCCTGGTCAGTACTTGGATGGGAGACCACCTGGAAATACCATGCATCAAAGCCTTTACTTCTGCCTCGCTCGACTGTCAGGCTTTTGGTCAGGGGCCCCCGTGCACCCCGAACCCCCACAGGAACCACCCGTGAGAGCCAGGGAGCCCCCGGGACCCCCAGGGAGCCTGAGAGCCAACCACAGCTGTGAAGGATGCCTCCAGCCTAAGGCGATAGACGGGGGAGGCTCCCTAGGACCTCCAGCAAGGGTATGCGGCTAGACACAGCCACCCAGGGTGCATGGGGTCTGGAATTCCCAGGGAGCCTTCGTCATCTCTGGGCCGGGGGCACCCTGGCCGGTCGCACTTAGTCCCTAGCTTCCCTGGAAGACCTGGGGAGCCTCCCTTACCTTGCTGTCCATGCAGGGGGCACCCTTGGCTGTGGGCACCCAGGGTGGACGCGGTTAGCCCCTAGCCTCCCTGGAATTACAGACTGGTGGTCCTGGGGAGTCTCCCACACCTGGCATTCAGAGCTGGGGGCACCCTGGGTGGCTGTGTCTAGCCGCATACCCTTGCTGGAGGTCCTGGGGAGCCTCCCCCGCCTGTCGCCTTGGGCTGGAGGCATCCTTCACAGCTGTGGTTGGCTCTCGGGCTCCCTGGGGGCTCCCTGCCTCTCCCGGGTGGTTCCTGTGGGGGTTTGGGGTACACGGGGGCCCCTGACCAAAAGCCTGACAGTCGAGTGAGGCAGAAGTAAAGGCTTTGATGCCTGGTATTTCCAGGTGGTCTCCCATCCAAGTACTGACCAGGCCTGAGCCTGCTTAGCTTCTGAGATCAGACAAGTTTGGGTGTGTTTATGCTGGTGTGGCCGGGGGCCATAGGACTTACCCTCTGTGTTAATTTCAAGCCAGCCAGAGACTCTCACCCACTTACCTGTTATTCTAAAACCAGATACACCACTCACCCACCAGCCACGGGCAATGGGGCTCTTCTACCCTCCAGCCACAAGGGGCTCTTACTCCCCCATTAGTCATGGGGTCTGGAATTCCCAGGGAGCCTTCGTCATCTCTGGGCCGGGGCTGGGGGCACCCTGGCCGGTCGCACTTAGTCCCTAGCTTCCCTGGAAGACCTGGGGAGCCTCCCTTACCTTGCTGTCCATGCAGGGGGCACCCGTGGCTGTGGGCACCCAGGGTGGACGCGGTTAGCCCCTAGCCTCCCTGGAATTACCGAAGAGCATCCCACACCTCGCTGTCAGGGCTGGAAGCACCCTTGGTGGCCATGGCTAGCCCCCAACCCCCTGGAAGTCCCAGGAAGACCCCCTCACCTAGGGGCGAAGCTGGGTGGCACCCTGGGTGGTCACGATTAGCCCCAACCTCCAAGGAGGTCTCGGTGAGCCTCCCAAACCAAGCAGTCGGGGCTGAGGGCACCCTGGGCACCCATGGCTAGCCACATACCTTCACTGGAAGTCCCTGGGAGCCTCCCTCTTTTCAGGTTGAGCTGGGGAACCTTTGGCAGCCATGGTTGGCTCTTAACCTCCCTGAAATTTGCAGGGGGCCCACTGACCCTCACAGGCAGTTCCTGTCCGAGGTTGGGGTACGTGGGATCCCCTGACCAAAAGCCTGCCAGTCAAGCGAGGCAGAAGTGAAGGCCGTCAGCAACTGGTATTCCCCGGCCGTATCCCATCCAAGTACTAACCAGGCCTGAGCCCGAGATCAGACAAGATCGGGTGTGTGTACGTTGGTGGGGCCGTTGGCCATAGGAAATGCACCCTGGGTTAATTTCAAGCCAGCCAGAGACTCTCACCCATATCCGGGATTCTCAAGCTAGATACATCGCTCACCCACCAGCCAGGGGCAATGGGGCTCTTCGGCCCTCCAGCCACAAGGAGCTCTTACTGCCCCTCAAACCATGGGGCCTGAGGTCCCAGGTAGCCTTCCTCATATCTGGGCTGGGGGCACCCTGGATGGTTGCGATTAGCCCCCAACCTCGCTGGTGGTCCTGGGGAGTCTCCCACACCTGGCAGTCAGAGCTGGGGGCACCCTGGGTGGCTGTGTCTAGCCGCATACCCTTGCTGGAGGTCCTGGGGAGCCTCCCCCGCCTATCGCCTTAGGCTAGAGGCATCCTTCACAGCTGTGGTTGGCTCTCGGGCTCCCTGGGGGTCCTGGGGGGCTCCCTGGCTCTCACGGGTGGTTCCTGTGGGGGTTCAGGGTACACGGGGCCCCTGACCAAAAGCCTGACAGTCGAGCGAGGCAGAAGTAAAGGCTTTGATGCCTGGTATTTCCAGGTGGTCTCCCATCCAAGTACTGACCAGGCCTGAGCCTGCTTGGCTTCTGAGATCAGACAAGTTTGGGTGTGTTTATGCTGGTGAGGCCGGGGGCCATAGGACTTACCCTCTGTGTTAATTTCAAGCCAGCCAGAGACTCTCACCCACTTACCTGTGATTCTAAAACCAGATACACCACTACAACCCACCAGGTTGGGGTACGTGGGATCCCCTGACCAAAAGCCTGCCAGTCGAGCGAGGCAGAAGTGAAGGCCGCCAGCAACTGGTATTCCCCGGCAGTATCCCATCCAAGTACTAACCAGGCCTGAGCCCGAGATCAGACAAGATCGGGTGTGTGTACGTTGGTGGGGCCGTTGGCCATAGGAAATGCACCCTGTGTTAATTTCAAGCCAGCCAGAGACTCTCACCCATATCCGGGATTCTCAAGCTAGATACATCGCTCACCCACCAGCCAGGGGCAATGGGGCTCTTCTGCCCTCCAGCCACAAGGAGCTCTTACTGCCCCTCAAGCCATGGGGCCTGAGGTCCCAGGTAGCCTTCCTCATCTCTGGGCTGGGGGCACCCTGGATGGTTGCGATTAGCCCCCAACCTCGCTGGTGGTCCTGGGGAGTCTCCCACACCTGGCATTCAGAGCTGGGGGCACCCTGGGTGGCTGTGTCTAGCCGCATACCCTTGCTGGAGGTCCTGGGGAGCCTCCCCCGCCTGTCGCCTTGGGCTGGAGGCATCCTTCACAGCTGTGGTTGGCTCTCGGGCTCCCTGGGGGCTCCCTGGCTCTCCCGGGTGGTTCCTGTGGGGGTTTGGGGTACACGGGGGCCCCTGACCAAAAGCCTGACAGTCGAGCGAGGCAGAAGTAAAGGCTTTGATGCCTGGTATTTCCAGGTGGTCTCCCATCCAAGTACTGACCAGGCCTGAGCCTGCTTAGCTTCTGAGATCAGACAAGTTTGGGTGTGTTTATGCTGGTGTGGCCGGGGGCCATAGGACTTACCCTCTGTGTTAATTTCAAGCCAGCCTATCTAATCTATTCTATCTACTCTGCTATCTTCTATTATCTTCTATCTAAATCTCTGCTATCTATCTATCTATCTATCTATCTATCTATCTATCTATCTAACTCTGCTATCTATCTATCTATCTATCTATCTATCTATCTATCTATCTATCTCTGCTATCTATCTATCTATCTATCTAATCTCTGCTATCTATCTATCTATCTATCTATCTATCTATCTATCTATCTATCTATCACTCTGCTATGCTCTATCTATCTATCTAGCTAATCTAACCTCTCTAATCTATCTATCTACTCCTATCTATCTATCTATCTATCTATCTAATCTATCATCTATCTATCTATCTAACTACTGCTATCTATCTATCTATCTATCTATCTATCTATCTATCTAGCTATCTATCTATCTATCTCTAGCTATCTATCTATCTATCTATCTATCTATCTACTCTATCTATCTATCTATCTACTATCTATCTAACGCTGCTATCTATCTATCTATCTATCTATCTATCTATCTATCTATCTATCTATCTATCTAACGCTGCTATCTAATCTCTGCTATCTATCTAGTAGTAGAAGGCCGGGAGCGCAGAGGCCGTCTATGTGTTCTGCGCCGTCGCGCGCGTGACGTCATCGCGCCGACGTGCCGTGACGTCATCGCGCCGGCGGGTCCGCCGGGGAGTCCGGAACTAGGGGCACAAGTCAGTAAAACATTCGGGGCACTTTGCAAAACATCCGGGGCACGTGCCCCGAATGTTTTAACGTAGATACGCCACTGAGAGAGAGTGTGGTAAGAGAAAGTGTGTGTGTGAGAGAGAGTGTGCGTGAGAGTGTGTGTAAAGAAAGTGTTGTGTGTTTTGAGAAATGTGGGAGTAAGTGTGTTTAGAGAGAGTGTATGTGTGTGTATGAGTGTTTAGTGAGAGAGAGTGTGTGTGTGTTGAGAGGTTGTGTGTTGTGTCTTCTACACAGCTGAGCCAGAAGTTGGGTTCACAGACACCGACTGACCGCAGGCACCGGTAAACCGCAGACACATCAGCCAACATGTCGGGGTATGTCCTGGGACAACTCCCGGCGATCGGAGCCAGGAGAACGAGTTGTGCGCGCTTATGAAGGAGTTCTGGAGAGATACAAGGTACCAGGGGCCACATGGGAAATCATTCTGGGAAATGGAAGGATAACGGGGGATCAAATTAACGGAATGTTTATCCCTTTAGGAATGTGCCAAGTCACTGTAACCTGACAGAAAGTCATGTAGTGCAATGCTGGGCTCTGTCTGGGGTGTCATGGCAAAGTCATAGGTATAGACATGGTGTCTGGGCATCACACACCCTCTGTTATTACGCGTGGGGCAAGGCAGACCTGTAAGGACACTTTCAGCTTTGTAACCTGTGTCCCCTGAACCTTTGAGTTGGGAAAGGGGCTGGTAAAAGTATCACACCCATGTTTATAAGAGCCAAGTGTTCCTACCAGACCTCCAGCACTGCAGCTGTGCCTGTAAGGTTATAGAAGGTTACTAGGACCCTAGTGCTACTGGCTGCTATGGAGACAGGTGCCTGGAACTGCCAATGATAGAAGACCAGAAATGGGGTTGTTAAGGACTGACTGGGAAAGAGATTGTTGTAAGAGTGTGGAGGGGGGAAAAGGCCATTTATATAATGGGGATATTTGTTATTGCAATATTTTAGGAACTCTATGTTGTTAATGTATTAAAGATGTAAACAAACCCAGGTAGGTAGGTAGATAGATAGATAGATAGAACAGATAGTATAGCTAGATAGATAGATGGAGTGATGAGTGATAGATAGATAGATAGATAGATAGATAGAAATAGATAGATAGATAGATAGATAGATGGAGAGATAGATAGACAGACAGACAGAGATAGATAGATAGATGATATTAGATAGCAGATAGATGATAGCAGAGATAGATAGATAGATAGATACAGAATAGAAAGATAAGAGATAGATAGGTAATAGAGATAGATAATGATAGATAGATAGATAGATAGATAGACAGATAGCAGAGATAGATAGATAGATAGATAGATAGATAATGAGATAGATAGAAAAATATCAGAGATAGATAGACAGATAGCAGAGTAGATAGATAGCAGAGATAGAATAGATAGGCATAGAGAGATAGATAGATAGATAGATCAGAGATAGATAGATAGATAGATAGATAGATAGAAGATATAGATAGATAGCATAGATAGATAGATATCAGAGATAGATAGATAGAATAGATAGTAGATAGATAGATAGATAGATAGATAGATAGATACAGAGTATATAGATAGCAGAGATATATAGATAGCAGAGATGATAGATAGACAGATGATAAGAGATAGATAGATCCAGTAGATAGATTGATAGATAATAGCAGAGATAGATAGATAGATAGCAGAGATAGATAGATAGATAGATATATGATGCTAGATAGCAGAGATAGATAGACAGATAGAAATGAATAGACAGATAATATAGATATAGATAGATAGATAGATAGATAGATAAATATCAGAGATAGATAGATAGACCGATAGAAGAGATAATAGACAGATGAAAATAGATAGATAGACAGATAGAAGAGATAGATAGATAGATAATATAGATAGATAGATAGATAATAGATAGATAATAGATAGATAGATAGATAGGAGAGATAGATAAATCAGAGATAGATAGATAATAGATAGATAGCAGAGATAGATGGGATGCAGAGATAGATGGATAGCAGAGATAGATAGATAATAGAATGAGATAGAAATATCAAGAGATAGATAGATATATAGATAGCCGAGATAGATAGATAGATAGATAGCAGAGATAGATAGATAATAGATAGATAGATAGATACAGAGATAGATAGCAGAGATGATCAGAGATAGATAATCGCAGAGATAGATAGATTAGCAGAGATAGATAGATTAGCAAGATAGATAGACAGATAGATAGATAATATAGATAGATAGCAGAGATAAATATCAGAGATAGATAATAGATAAAAATAGCAGAGATGATAGATAGACAATAGAAGAAGATAACAGAGATAGAGATAATAGATAGATAGATAAATAATCTATATAATTATATAAATCCTTCCTTATATAAAATTATTTTCCATTTTGTGGAGATTGCATTGAATTTTAGACTGTACTATGTAGGTGGGGTAGGCTAAAATAATATATACATAGTAAAGTGTATATTGTAATGTAAAAGGTATAACATGAATTAGTTTATTAAATTGTACAAAATAAGATATATAGTGTGTAACGTGTGTAAATGACATATGAATAAAAAATAAAAAAGTACTAACCTACAGAAGCTCCCCACGTTTGAATGGACTGGTCAAATGGGAGCTATAGACACACCTCTCAATTTATTAAATTCTGCATGGAAATTTGCTGCCATTTCCTTATTGTCCTTATTATCCAATGGTCTGCTTCTGGTAGCTGCTGTAGCACTACATCACATCCTAATGCAATGTGTAGTGGAAGCGGGTGGGCGTGGCCAAACGACACTGTCTGTCTCTCTCTCTCTCTGTCTGTCTGTCTCTCTCTGTCTCTCTCTCTGTCTGTCTCTCTCTTTCTGTCTGTCTCTCTTTGTCAATTTCACTGTCTCTTTCTCCTATTCTGTTAGCAGTTATAGTAAAAGTGTTATTGTAATGTAAAAGGTATAACATGAATTAGTTATTAATATGTACAAATAAAGATATAAGTGTGTAACAGTGTGTAAATGGCATATGAAATAAAAAGTAACTACCTACAGAATCTCCCCACGTTTGAATGGACTGGTCAAAATGGGAGCTATAGACACACCTCTCAATTTATTAAATTCTGCTTGGAAGTTTGCTGCCATTTCCTTATTGTCCTTATTATCCAATAGGTGTGCTTCTGGTAGCTGCTGTAGCACTACATCACATCCTGACGCAATGCATGCTTTACAGTAACATCCTTTAGCTTTGAATGTGTGTAGAGACTTACTGAGCATGTGCGAGTTAAGGCCAATCAAAAGAAAGTTTGCTTTCCCAGTAAGTGTAGATGATATCCAGCTGTATTGCATTGTGGGAAGACTTACTGAGCATGTGCGAGTTAATGGCCAATCAAAGAAGTTTGCTTTCCCAGTAAGTGTAGATGATATCCAGCTGTATTGCATTGTGGGAGAGACTTACTGAGCAGTGCGAGTTATGGCCAATCAAAACAAAGTTTGCTCTTCCAGTAAGTATAGATGATATCCAGCTGTATTGCATTGTGGAGAGTGTCTTCACATCCTGATGCAATGTGTAGTGGAAGCGGGTGGTGTGTGCCAAACGACACTGTCTGTCCTCTCTATCTGTCTGTCTCTCTCTGTCTGTCTCTCTCTGTCTTCTCTCCTCTGTCTCTCCTCTGTCTCTCCCTCTGTCTGTCTGTCTGTCCTGTCTGTCTCTCTCTTTCTGTCTGTCTCTCTCTGTCAATTTCTCTGTCTCTTTCTCCTATCTGTTAGCAGCAGTGCTCAGAATGATCAGCTTGCAGGTTAGTACAATTTATAATTGCCCCATTACTGTAAGATGGCCGACTGTATTCTAGCAGCCAATAGAATACCCCATATTAAACAAGCACCAGGTTCCTCCTTACTGCCGCATGTGTGTAAAGTACAAGCATCTAACAAAGCCCTTCGACATTGGTCGTAATCCAGGTAAAGCCATAGTGTTCCGTTTAAAACTGGGAGAGAAGGCATTGCCTATAGAAATGGGGGGATCCCTCTCTGTTGCTAGGTATTGAGCCTCCCACACTCGCAGCGGGGCCTGGTTTTCAGTCGCAACCGCCGCAAACTACCCCTGGAAGACGGAACTACCGGGAAAAGCTCCAAGTGCCGCGGGAAGTTATCATTAGGTAAAGACGTATCTTAAACATAATATTACACTACAAAATAACAGCATTATTACTTAAATATGTCTTCTTAAGATAGACTACCCTAATATGGAGGGCCTTGTAAGAGGCGGGTAGCTTACACTTATTATATTTAATATATTTTAATAAATCATGTAACTAACACTCTCCAGCAAATTAAACTATATAAAATTAACACATAAAAAACCCACTGTGCACCAACGGCACACTTTTGCTAGTCCTATATATAAAATAATAATCTAGATAATAGTTAGGGCCCTGCTGAAAGAGTCTACCTTGACGTGGTAGCAGGGCTTACAAATCTTTTTGGCCAACATCTTTTTTACATTAGAAAGTAGGGCTTTCTAATGTAATGTACCATTTGCAACCAACATGTTTTTTAGTGTTTTCTAAAAATAGAGAAGCGTAAAAATAACCATTTTAAAAAACATTTATGAAATTTGCCACGCCCATGCGCTAAGCCACACCCACATACTAAGCCACGCCCACATATTAAGCCACGTCTGCTCGGTCTAGGAGCGGCATTCAAAAGTATTTTCAGGTGCCAAAAACCTAGGGACACCCCCTGATTGGTGTGTTTACGTTGGTGTGGCCATTGGCCATAGGACATGCCCCCTGGGTTAATTTCAAGCCAGCCAGAGACTCTTACCCCATATCTGGGATTCTGAAGCCAGATACACCACTCACCCACCAGCCAGGGCAATGGGGCTCTTCTGCCCTCCACCATAAGGGCTCTTACTCCCCTCCTCAAGCCATGGGGTCTGGAGGTCCCAGGAAGCCTTCCTCGTCTCTGGGCCGGGGCACGCAGGGCTTCACGATTATCTCCCAACCTCCCTGGTGGTCCCGGGGAGCCTCCTGCACCTGTGGGTCAAGCTTGGGGGCATCCTGGGTGGCCGTGGCTAGCCGCATGCCTATCACTGGAGGTCCCGTGGAGCCCTCCCGCGCCTCTCATCTTAGACTGGGGGCACCCTGCGCAGCCGTGGTTGGCTCTCAGCCTCCCTGGAGGTCTCAGGGAGCCCCCTGACCCTCACGGCAGTTTCCTGTCCGAGGTCATGGTACGCGAGCCCCTGACCAAAAGCCTGCCGGTTGAGCAAGGCAGAAGTAAAAGCCTTTAAACGCTTGGTATTTCCAGGTGTCTCCATCCAAGTACTGACTAGGCCTTACCCTTTTTTAGCTTCTGTGATCAGACAAGATTGAGTGCGTTTACACTGGTGGGCCATAGACCATAGTACTTGCCTTCTGGGTTAATTTCAAGCCAGCAGAACTCTCATCCACTTCCCTGTGATTCTCAAGCCAGATAGCCTCACTCAACCACCAGTCAGGGGCAATGGTCTTTTCTGCCTCCAGCCACAAGGGGCTCTATTCTACTATCAGTCATGGGCCTGGAACTCCCAGGGACCCTTCCTCTGGGACGAAGCTGGGGGCACCCTGGCCAGTCGCGGTTAGTCCCCCAGCTTCCCTGGAAGTCCTGGGGAGCCTCCCTTACCTTGCTGTCCATGCTGGGTCACCCGTAGCTGTGGGCACCCAGGGTGGCAGTGGTTAGCCCCTAGCCTCCCTGAAATTAACCGAAGAGCGTCCCACACCTCACTGTCAGAGCTGTAAGCACCCTGGTGGCCGTGGCTAGCCCCCAACCCCCTGGAAGTCCCAGGGAGATTCCCTCACCTAGGGGCAAGGCTTGGGGGGCAACCCTGGGTGGTCACGATTAGCCCCAACCGCCAAGGAGGTCCCGGGGAGCCTCCCAAACCCAGCAGTCGGGGCTGAGGGCACCCTGGGCAGCCGTGGCTAGCCACTACCTTCACTGGAAGTCCCTAAGAGCTTCCCTCTCTTTTGGCTTAGCTGGGGGCACCCTGGGCAGCCATGTTGTTTTTAACTCCCTGAAAGTCCCAGGGGGCCCACTGACCCTCACAGCGCAGTTCCTTACCCCGGTTGGGGAACACAGGATCCCCTGACCAAAGCCTGCCAGTCAAGCGAGGCAGAAGTGAAGGCCGTCGACACCTGGTATTTCCCGGCAGTATCCCATCCAAGTACTAACCAGGCCTGAGACCGAGATCAGACAAGATCAGTTGTGTTTTTTATGTTGGGGTGGCCGTTGGATATAGGACATGCCCCCCTAGGTTTAATTTTCAATCGAGCCAGAGACTCTCACCCATATCCAGGATCTCAATCCAGATACACCACTCACCCATCAGCCAGGGGCAATGGGGCTCTCTGCCCTCCAGCCACCAGGAGCTCTTACTTCCCCCATTAGTCATTGGGCCTGGAATTTCCAGGGAGCCTTCCTCGTCTCTGGTTGGGGCTGGAGGCACCCTGGCCGTTGCGGTTAGTCCCCATCTTCCCTGGAAGACCTGGGAGCCTACCTTACCTTGCTTTCCGTGCTGGGGCACCCATGGCTGTGGGCACCCATGGTGGCAGTGGTTACCCCTATCCTCCCTGGATTACCGAAGAGCATCCCACACCTCGCTGTCAGGGCTGGAAGCACCCTTGGTGGCCGTGGCGTAACCCCTAAACCCCACTGGAAGTCCTTTGGAGCTCCTCCCTCTTTCAGGTTGGGCTGGGGCACCCTGGGCAGCCATGGCTGACTCTTAACCTCCCTGAAATTGCCAGGGGACCCCTGACGCCTCACAGGCAGTTTCCTGTCCGAGGATGGGGGTACGTGGGATACCCTGACCGAAACTGCCAGTCGAGCGAGGGCAAAATGAAGGCCGTCAGCACCTGGTATTTCCCCGGCAGTATCCCATCCAAGTACTAACCAGGCCTGAGCCCAAGATCAGACAAGATCGGGGTGTGTGTATGTTGGTGTGGCCGTTGGCCATAGGAATGCACCCTGGGTTAATTTCAAGCCAGCCAGAGACTCTCACCCATATCCGGGATTCTCCAAGCTAGATACATCGCTCACCCACCAGCCAGGGGCAATGGGGCTCTTCTGCCCAGGCAGCCACAAGGGGGCTCTTACTCCCCCATTAGTCTTGGGGTCTGGAATTCCCAGGGAGCCTTCGTCATCTCTGGGCCGGGGCTGGGGGCACCCTGGCTGGTCGCGCTTAGTCCCTATCTTCCCTGGAAGACCTGGGGAGCCTCCCTTACCTTGCTGTCCATGCTGGGGGCACCCGTGGCTTTGGGCACCCAGGGTGGATGCCGTTCACCTCCCCCTCGCTGGAATTACTGAGAGCATCCCACACCTCGCTGTCGGGCTGGAAGCACCCTTGGTGGCCGTGGCTAGCCCCCAACCCCCTGGAAGTCCCAGGAAGACCCCCTCACCTAGGGACGAGACTGGGGGCACCCTGGGTGGTCACGATTAGCCCCAACCTCCGAGGTCCCGGAGAGCCTCCCAAACCCATCGGTCGGGGCTGAGGGCACCCTGGGCACCCATGGCTAGCCACATACCTTCACTGGAAGTCTCTGGGACCTCCCTCTTTTCAGGTTGACTGGGAACCTTGGGCAGCCATGGTTGGCTCTTAACCTCCCTGAAATTTGCATGGGGGCTCACTGACCCTCACGGCAGTTCCTGTCCCAGGTTGGGGTATCATGGGATCCCCTGACCAAAAGCCTGCCATCGAGCGAGGCAGAAGTGAAGGCCGTCAGCACCTTGGTATTCCCTGGCAGTATCCCATCCAAGTACTAACCAGGCCTGGAGCCCGAGATCAGACAGATCGGGTGTGTGTTACGTTGGTGGGGCCATTGGCCATAGGAAATGCACCCTGGGTTAATTTCAACCCAGCCAGATACTCTCACCCATATCCGGGATTCTCTCAAGCCAGATACATCGCTCACCCACCAGCCGGGGCAATGGGGCTCTTCTCTGCCCTCCAGCCACAAGGATCTCTACTGCCCCTCAAACCATGGGCCTAAGGTCCCAGGTGGCCTTCCTCATCTCTGGGCTGGGGGCACCCTGGATGGTCGCAATGAGCCCCCAACCTCGCTGGTGGTCCTGTGGAGTCTCCCAAACCTGGCAGTCAGAGCTGGGGGCACTCTGGGTGGCTGTGGCTAGCCGATACCCTTGCTGGAGGTCCTGGGGAGCCTCCCCCGCCTATCGCCTTAGGCTGGAGGCATCCTTCACATCTGTGGTTGGCTCTCGGGGCTCCCTGGGGGTCCCGTGGGGCTCCCTGGCTCTCCGGGTGTTTCCTGTGGGGGTTTCGGGGTACACAGGAGCCTCTGACCAAAAGCCTGACAGTCGAGCGAGGCAAGTAAGAGGCTTTGATGCCTGGTATTTCCAGGTGGTCTCCCATCCAGGTACTGAACCAGGCCTGAGCCTGCTTAGCTTCTGAGATCAGACACGTTTTGGGTGTGTTTATTGGTTGGCCAGGGGCCATAGGACTTACCCTCTGGTTAATTTCAAGCCAGCCAGAGACTCTCACCCACTTACCGTTATCCTAAAGCCAGATACACCACTCACCCACCGCCCAGGCCAATTTGGCTTTCTACCCTCCAGCCACAGGGCTCTTACTTCCCCATTATCATGGGGTCTGGAATTCCCAGGGAGCCTTCGTCATCTCTGGGCCGAGGCTGGGGGCACCCTGGTTGGTCGCGCTTAGTCTCTAGCTTCCCTGGAAGACCTGGGGAGCCTCCCTTACCTTGCTGTCTATCAGGGGGCAACCCGTGGCTGTGGGCACCCAGGGTAGATGCGGTTAGCCCCTAGCCTCCCTGGAATTACAGAAGAGCATCCCACACCTCACTGTCAGGGTTGGAAGCACCCTTGGTGGCCGTGGCTAGCCCCAACCCCCTGGAAGTCCCAGGAAGACCCCAAACCTAGGGCGAGCTGGGGGCACCCTGGGTGGTCATGATTATCTCCACCTCCAAAAAAGTCCGGGGAGCCTCCCAAACCCAGCGGTCGGGGCTGAGGGTACCCTGGGCACCCATGGCTAGCCACATCCTTCACTGGAAGTCCCTGGGAACTCCCTCTTTTCAGTTGAGCTGGGGAACCTTGGGCAGCCATGGTTAGCTCTTAACCTCCCTGAAATTCCCAGGGGGCCCTCTGACCCTCACAGGCCAGTTTCCTGTTCCGAGGTTGGGACGTTGAGATCCCCTGACTGAAAGCCTGCCGTCGATCGAGGCAGAAATGAACGCCGTCAGCACCTGGTATTCCCCGGCGTATCCATCCAAGTACTAACAGGGCCTAGCCCGAGATCAACAAGATCGGGTGTGTGTACGTTGGTGTGGCTGTTGGCCCATAGGAAATGCACCCTGGGTTAATTTCAGCCAGCCAGAGACTCTCACCCATATCCGGGATTCTCAAGCCAGATACACTCGTCACCCCCACCAGCCAGGGGAAATGGGCTCTTCTGCCCTCCATCCACAAGGAGCTCTTACTGCCCTCAAACCATGGGGGCCTAAGGTCCCAGGTAGCCTTCCTCATCTCTGGGCTGGGGCACCCTGGATGTCGCGATTAGCCCCAACCTCTCTGGTGGTCCTGGGGAGTCTCCCACACCTGGCAGTCAGAGCTGGGGGCACCCTGGATGGCTGTGTCTAGCCGCATACCTTGCTTGAGGTCCTAGGAGCCTCCCCGCTATCGCCTAGGCTGGATGCATCCTTCACAGCTGTGGTTGGCTCTCGGTGCTCCCTCGGGGTCCCGGGGGCTCCCTGGCTCTCACGGTGGTTCCGTGGGGTTCGGGTACACGGGGCCCCTGACCAAAAGCCTGACAGTCGAGCGAGGCAAATAAAGGCTTGATGCCTGGTATTTCCAGGTGGTCTCCCATCCAGGTACTGACCAGCCTGAGCCTGCTTGGCTTCTGAGATCAAGACAAGTTTGGGTGTGTTTATGCTGGTGTGGCCGGGGGCCATAGGACTTACCCTCTATGTTAATTTCAAGCCAGCCATAGACTCTCACCACCCCTTACCTGTTATTCTAAAAACCATACACCACTCACCCACCAGCCACGGGCAATGGGGCTCTTCTACCCCTCCAGCCACAAGGGGCTCTACTCCCCCATTATCATGGGGTCTGGAATTCCCGGGAGCCTTCGTCATCTCTGGGCCGGGCTGGGGCACCCTGGCCGGTCGCACTTAGTCCCTAGCTTCCCTGGAAGACCTGGGGAGCCTCCCTTACCTTGCTTGTCCATGCAGGTGGCACCCGTGGGCTGTGGGCACCCAGGGTGGACGCGGTTAGCCCCTACCTCCCTGGAATTACCGAAGAGCATCCCCACCTCGCTGTCAGGCCTGGAAGCACCCTTGTGGCCATGGCTAGCCCCCAACCCCCTGGAAGTCCCAGGAAGAACCCCCTCCCTAGGGCGAAGCTGGGTGGCACCCTGGGTGGTCACGATTAGCCCCAACCTCCAAGGAGGTCTCGGTGATCCTCCCAACCAAGCAGTCGGGGCTGAGGGCAACCCTGGGCACCCATGGCTAGCTACAATACCTTCACTGAAGTCCCGTGGTAGCCTCCCTCTTTTTCAGGTTGAGCTGGGGAACCTTGGGCAGCCATGGTTGGCTCTTAACCTCCCTGAAATTTGCAGGGGGCCCACTGACCCTCACAGGCAGTTCCTGTCTGAGGTTGGGGTACTGGGATCCCCTGACCAAAAGCTGCCAGTCGAGCGAGGAAGAAGTGAAGGCCGTCAGCAACTGGTATTCCCCGGCAGTATCTCCATCCAAGTACTAACCAGGCCTGAGCCCGAGATCAGACAAGATCGGTGTGTGTACGTTGGTGGGGCCGTTGGCCATAGAAATGCACCCTGGGTTATTTCAAGCCAGCCCATGAGACTCTCACCCATATCCGGGATTCTCAAGCTAGATACATCGCTCACCCACCAGCCAGGGCAATGGGCTCTTCGCCCTCCAGCCACAAGAGCTCTTACTGCCCCTCAAACCGTGGGCCTGAGGTGCCAGGTAGCCTTCCTCATCTCTGGGCTGGGGGCACCCTGGATGGTTGCGATTAGCCCCCAACCTCGCTGGGTCCTGGGAGTCTCCCACACCTGGCAGTTAGAGCTGGGGGCACCCTGGATGGCTGTGTCCTAGCCGCATACCCTTGCTTTGAGGTCCTAGGAGCCTCCCCCGCCTATCGCCTTATGGCGGAGGCATCCTTCACAGCTGTGGTTGGCTCTCGGCTCCCTCGGGGTCCCGGGGGGCTCCCTGGCTCTCACGGGTGGTTCCTGTGGGGGTTCGGGGTACACAGGGGCCCCTGACAACAAAAGCCTGACAGTCCGAGCGAGGCAGAAGTAAAGGCTTTGATGCCTGGTATTTCCAGGTGGTCTCCCATCCAGTGTACTGACCAGGCCTGAGCCTGCTTGGCTTCTGATCAGACAAGTTTGGGTGTGTTTATGCTGGTGTGGCCGTGGGCCATAGGACTACCCTCTGTGTTAATTTCAAGCCAGCCGAGATCTCACCCACTTACCTGTTATTATCTAAAACCAGATACCCACTCACCCCCCAGCCACGGCAATGGGCTCTTCTACCCTCCACCACAAGGGGCTCTTACTCCCCCATTAGTCATGGGGTCCTGGAATTCCCAGGGAGCCTTCGTCATCTCGGGCCGGGGCTGGGGGCACCCTGGCCGGTCGCACTTAGTCCCCTAGCTTCCCCGAAGACCTGGGGAGCCTCCCTTACCTTGCTGTCCATGCGGGGGCACCCGTGGCTGTGGGCACCCAGGGTGGACGCGGGTTAGCCCCTACCTCCCTGGAATTAACCGAAGAGCATCCCACACCCTCGCTTCAAGGCTGGAAGCACCCTTGGTGCCATGGCTAGCCCCCAACCCCCTGTAAGTCCCAGGAAGACCCCCCCCTCACCTAGGGGCGAAGCTGGGTGCACCCTGGGTGGTCACGATTAGCCCCACCCTCCAAGGAGGTCTCGGTGAGCCTCCCAACCAAGCAGTCGGGGCTGAAGGCACCCTTGGCACCCATGCTATCCACATACCTTCACTGGAAGTCCCTGGAGCCTCCCTCTTTTCAGGTTGAGCTGGGGAACCTTGGGCACCATGGTTGGCTCTTAACCCCCTCTGAAATTTGCAGGGGGCCCACTGACCCTCACAGGCATTCCTGTCCAAGGTTGGGGTACATTGGATCCCCTGACCCAAAGCCTGCCAGTCAAGCGAGGCGAAGTGAAGGCCGTCAGCATACTGGTATTCCCGGCCGTATCCCATCCAAGTACTAACCGCAGCCTGAGCCCGAGATCAACAAGATCGGGTGTGTGTACGTTGTGGGGCCGTTGGCCATAGGAAATGCCCCCTGGGTTAATTTCAATCCAGCCAGAGACTCTCACCCATATCCGGGATTCTCAAGCTAGATACATCGCTCACCCACCAGCCAGGGCAATGGGCTCTTCTGCCCCAGCCACAAGGAGCTTACTGCCCCTCAGCCATGGGGCCTGAGTCCCAGGTTGCCCTTCCTCATCTCTGGGCTGGGGGCACCCTGGATGGTTGCGATTAGCCCCCAACCTCGCTGGTGGTCCTGGGGAGTCTCCCACACCTGCAGTCAGAGCTGGGGGCACCCTGGGTGGCTGTGTCCTTGCCGCATACCCTTGCTGGAGGTCCTAGGAGCCTCCCCGCCTATCGCCTTAGGCTGGAGGCATCCTTCACACTGTGGTTTGGCTCTCGGGCTCCCTGGGGTTCCCGGGGGGCTCCCTGGCTCCTCACAGGTGGTTCCTGTGGGGGTTCAGGGTACACGGGGCCCCTGACCAAAAGCCTGACAGTCGAGTGAGGCAGAAGTAAAGGCTTTGATGCCTGGTATTTCCAGGTGGTCTCCCATCCAGGTACTGACCAGGCCTGAGCCTGCTTGGCTTCTGAGATCAGACAATTGGGTGTGTTTATGCTGGTGTGGCCGGGGGCCATAGGACTTACCCTCTGTGTTATTTCAAGCCAGCCAGAGAACTCTCACCCACTTACCTGTTATTCTAAAACCAGATACACCACCACCCACCAGCCACGGGCAATGGGGCTTTTTCTACCCTCCAGCCACAAGGGGCTCTTACTCCCCCATTAGTCATGGGTCTGGAATCCCAGGGAGCTTCGTCATCTCTGGGCTGGGCTGGGGGCACCCTGGCCGTCGCACTTATGTCCCAGCTTCCCTGGAAGACCTGGGGAGCCTCCCTTACCTTGCTGTCCATGCAGGGGCACCCGTGGCTGTGGGGCACCCAGGGTGGACGCGGTTAGCCCTACTAGCCTCCCTGGAATTACCGAAGAGCATCCCACACCTCGCTGTCAGGGGCTGGAGCACCCTGTGTGGCCAGGTATCCCCCCAACCCCCTGGAAGATCCAGGAAGACCCCCTCACCTAGGGGCGAAGCTGGGTGGGCACCCTGGGTGGTCACGATTAGCCCCAACCTCCAAGGAGGTCTCGGGAGCCGCCCAAACCAAGCAGTCGGGGCTGAGGGCACCCTGGCACCCATGGCTAGCCACATACCTTCACTGGAGTCCCTGGGAGCCTCCCTCTTTTCAGGTTGACTGGGGAACCTTGGGCAGCCGATGGTTGGCCTCTTAACCTCCCTGAAATTTGCAGGGGGCCCCTGACCCTCACAGGCAGTTCCTGTCCGAGGTTGGGGTACGTGGGATCCCCTGACCAAAAGCCTGCAGTCGAGCGAGCAGAAGTGAAGGCCGTCGCAACTGGTATTCCCCGCAGTATCCCATCCAGTACTAACCATGGCCTGAGCCCGAGATCAGACAAGATCGGGTGTGTGTACGTTGGTGGGGCCGTTGGCCATAGGAAATGCACCCTGGGTTTTAATTTCAAGCCAGCCAGAGACTCTCACCCATATCCGGGATTCTCAAGCTAATACATCGCTCACCCACCATCCGGGGCAATGGGGCTCTTCTGCCCTCCAGCCACAGGAGCTCTTGCTGCCCCTCAGGCCATGGGGCCTGGGGTCCCAGGTGGCCTTCCTCATCTCTGGGCTGGGGGCAACCGTGGATGGTTGCGATTAGCCCCCAACCTCGCTGTGTGTCCTGGGAGTCCTCCCACACCTGGCAGTCAGAGCTGGGGGGCACCCTGGGTGGCTGTGTCTAGCCGCATACCCTTGCTGGAGGTCCTAGGGAGCCTCCCCACCTATCGCCTTAGGCTGGAGGCATCCTTCACAGCTGTGGTTGGCTCTCGGGCTCCCTGGGGTCCTGGGGGGCTCCCTGGCTTCTCATGGGTGGTTCCTGTGGGGGTTCAGATTACACACGGGGGCCCTGACCAAAAGCCTGACAGTCGAGTGAGGCAGAAGTGAAGGCTTTGATGCCTGGTATTTCCAGGTGGTCTCCCATCCAGGTACTGACCAGGCACTGAGCCTGCTTAGCTTCTGAGATCAGACAAGTTTGGGTGTGTTTTATGCTGTGGTGTGGCCGGGGCCATAGGACTACCCCTGTGTAATTTCACCAGCCAGAGACTCTCACCCACTTACCTGTTATTCTAAAACCAGATACCACTCACCCACCAGCCATGGGCAATGGGGCTCTTCTACCCTCCACCACAAGGGGCCTTTACTCCCCATTAGTCATGGGGGTCTGGAATTCCAGGGAGCCTTCGTCATCTCTGGGCCGGGGCCTGGGGCACCCTGGCCGTCGCAACTTATTCCTAGCTTCCCCTGGAAAACCTGGGGAGCCTCCCTTACCTTGCCGTCCATGCAGGGGGCACCCGTGGCTGTGGGCACCCAGGTGGACCGGTTAGCCCCTAGCCTCCCTGGAATTACCGAAGAGCATCCCACACCTCGCTTTCAGGGCTGGAAGCACCTTGGTGGCCATGGCATGCCCCCAACCCCCTGGAAGTCCCAGGAAGACCCCCTCACCTAGGGGCGAAGCTGGATGGCACCCTGGGTGGTCACTATTACCCCCAACCTCCAAGGAGGTCTCGGTGAGCCTCCCAAACCAAGCAGTCGGGGCTGAGGGCACGCTGGGCACCCTGGCTAGCACATACCTTCACTGGAGTCCCTGGGAGCCTCCCTCTATTTCAGGTTGAGCTGGGACCTTGGGCCCATGGTTTGCTCTTAACCTCCCTGAATTTGCAGGGGGCCCACTAACCCTCACAGGCAGTTCCTGTCCGAGGTTGGGGTACGTGGGATCCCCTGACCAAAGCCTGCCAGTCGAGCGGGCAGAAGTGAAGCCGTCAGCAACTGGTATTCCCCGAGTATCCCATCCAAGTACACCTGGCCTGAGCCCGAGATCAGACAAGATCGGGTTGTGTGTACCTTGGTGGAGCCGTTGGCCATAGAAATGACCCTGGGTTAATTTCAACCAGCCAGAGACTCTCACCCATATCCGGGATTCTAAAGCTAGATACCTCGCTCACCCACCAGCCAGGGCAATGGGCGCTTCTGCCCTCCAGCCACAAGGAGCTCTTACTGCCCCTCAAGCCATGGGGCCTGGGGTCCCCAGGTTGCCTTCCTCATCTCTGGGCTGGGGGCAACCCTGGATGGTTTGCGATTAGCCCCCACCCTCGCTGGTGGTCCTGGGGAGTCTCCCACACCTGGCAGTCAGAGCTGGGGGCACCCTGGGTGGCTGTGTCTAGCCGCATACCCTTGCTGGAGGTCCTGGGGAGCCTCCCCCGCCGTCGCCTTAGGCTGGAGGCATCCTTCAAGCTGTGGTTGGCTCCTCGGGCTCCCTGGCTGTCATGGGTGGTTCCTGTGGGGGTTCAGGGTACACACGGGGGCCCCTGACCAAAAGCCTGACAGTCGAGCGAGGCAGAAGTAAGGCTTTGATGCCTGGTATTTCCACGGTGTCTCCCATCCAGGTACTGACCAGGCCTGAGCCTGCTTAGCTTCTGAGATCAGACAAGTTTGGTGTGTTTATGCTGGTGTGGCCGGGGCCATAGACTTACCTCTGTTAATTTCAAGCCCAGCCAGAGACTCTCACCCACTTACCTGTGATTCTAAACCAGATACAACACCACTACAACCCACAGGTTGGGGTACGTGGATCCCTGACCAAAAGCCTGCCAGTCGAGCGAGGCAGAAGTGAAGGCCGTCAGCAACTGTGTATTCCCCGGAGTATCCCCATCCAGTACTAACCAGCCTGAGCCCGAGATCAGACAAGATCGGGTGTGTGTACGTTGGTGGGGGCCGTTGGCCATAGGAACTGCACCTGGTTATTTCAAAGCCAGCCAGAGACTCTCACCCATATCCGGGATTCTCCAGCTCAGATACACTCGCTCACCCCACCAGCCAGGGGCAATGGGCTCTTCTGCCCTCCAGCCACAAGGGCTCTTACTGCCCCTCAAACCATGGGGCCTAAGGTCCCAGTAGCCTTCCTCATCTTGGGCTGGGGCACCCTGGATGGTTGCGATTAGCCCCCAACCTCGCTGGTGGTCCTGGGAGTCCTCCCACACCTGGCAGTCAGAGCAGGGGCAACCCTGGGTGGCTGTTCTAGCCGCATACCCTTGCTGGAGGTCCTAGGGAGCCTCCCCCGTCTATCGCCTTAGGCTGGTAGGCATCCTCAAGCTGTGGTTGGCTCTCGGGCTCCCTGGGGGTCCCGGGGGCTCCCTGGCTCTCACGGGTTCCTGTGGGGGTTCAGGTACACGGGGGCCCCTGGCCAAAAGCCTGACGTCGAGCCGGCAGAAGTAAAGGCTTTGGATGCTGGTATTTCCAGGTGGTCTCCCATCCGGTAACTGACCAGCGCCTGAGCCTGCTTAGCTTCTGAGATCAGACAAGTTTTGGGTGTGTTTATGCGGTGTGGCTGGGGGCCTAGGAACTTACCCTCTTTGTTGAATTTCAGCCAGCCCGAGACTCTCACCCACTTACCTGTTTTCTAAAACCAGATACACCACTCACCCACCAGCACGGGCCAATGGGCTCTTTTCTACCCTCCAGCCCACAATGGGCTCTTACTCCCCCATTAGTCATGGGGTCTGGAGTTCCCAGGGAGCCTTTGTCATCTCTGGGCCGGGGGCACCCTGGCCGGTCGCACTTAGTCCCCTAGCTTACCTGAAGACCTGGGAGCCTCCCTTACCTTGCGTCCATTGCAGGGGCACCGTGCTGTGGGCACCCAGGGTGGACGCGGTTAGCCCCTAGCCTCCCTGGAATTACCGAAGAGCATCCCACACCCTCGCTGTCAGGGCTGGAAGCACCCTTGGTGGCCATGGCTAGCCCCCAACCCCCTGGAAGTCCAGCGAAGACACCCTCACCTAGGGCGAAGCTGCGTGGCACCCTGGTGGTCATGATTACCCCACACCTCCAAGGAGGTCTCGTGAGCCTCCCAACCAGCAGTCGGGGCTGAGGGCACCCTGGCACCCATGTCTATGCCACTAACTTCACTGGAAGTCCCTGGGAGCCCTCCCTCTTTTCAGGTTGAGCTGGGGAACTTGGCAGCCATGGTTTGGCTCTTAACTTCCTGAATTTGCAGGGGGCCCACTGACCCTCACAGGCAGTTCCTGTCCGCGGTTGGGGTACGTGGGATCCCCTGACCAAAAGCCTGCCAGTCGAGCGAGGCAGAAGTGAAGGCCGTCAGCAACTGGTATTCCCCCCGGCCGTATCCCATCCAAGTACTAACCAGGCCCTGGCCCGAGATCAGACCAGATCGGGGTGTGTACGTTGGTGGGGCCGTTGGCCATAGGAAAATGCAACCCTGGGTTAATTTCAAGCCAGCCAGAGACTCTCACCCATAATCCGGATTCTCAAGCTAATACATACATCGCTCACCCACCAGCCAGGGGCATGGGGCGCTTCTCTGCCCTCCCAGCCACAAGGAGCTCTTACTGCCCCTCAGCCATGGGGCCTGGGGTCCCGGTGGCCTTCCTCATCTCTGGGCTGGGGGCACCCTGGATGGTTTCGATTAGCCCCCCACCTCGCTGTGGTCCTGGGGATCTCCCACACCTGGCTGTCAGAGCTGGGGGCACCCGGGGTGGCTGTGTCGAGCCGCATACCCTTGCTGGAGGTCCTGGGGAGCCTCCCCCGCCTATCGCCTTAGGCTGGAGCATCCTTCAAAGCTGTTGTTTGCTCTTGGGCTCCCCTGGCTGTCATGGGTGGTTCCTGTGGGGGTTCAGGGTACACGGGGGCCCCTGACCAAAAGCCGGACAGTCAGCGAGGCAAAGTAAAGGCTTTGGATGCCTGGTATTCCAGGTGGTCTCCCATCCAAGTACTGACCAGGCCGAGCCTGCTTAGCTTCTGAGATCAACAAGTTTGGGTGTGTTTTATGCTGGTGTGTGCCGGGGGCCATAGGACTTACCCTCTTGTTTTCATTTCAAGCGAGCCAGAGACTCTCACCCACTTACCTGTGATTCTAAAACCAGATACACCATACAAACCCACCATGTTGGGGTACGTGGGATCCCCTGACCAAAGCCTGCCAGTCGAGCGAGCAGAAGTGAAGCCGTCAGCAACTGTATTCCCCGCAGTATCCCATCCAAGTACTAACCGGCCTGAGCCCGAGATCAGACAAGATCGGTGTGTGTACTTGGTGGGGCCGTTGGCCATAGGAAATGCACCCTGTGTTTAATTTCAAGCCAGCCAGAGACTCTCACCCTATCCGGGATTCTCAAGCTAGATACATCGCTCACCCACCAGCCAGGGCAATGGGGCTCTTCTGCCCTCCAGCCACAAGGTCTCTTACTGCCCCTCAAAGCCATGGGGCCTGAGTCCCAGGTAGCCTTCCTCATCTCTGGCTGGGGGCACCCTGGATGGTTGCGATTAGCCCCCAACCTCGCTGGTGGTCCTGGGAGGTCTCCCACACCTGGCATTCAGAGCTGGGGGCACCCTGGGTGGCTGTGTCTAGCCGCATACCCTTGCGGAGGTCCTGGGGAGCCTCCCCCGCCTGTTGCCTTGGCTGGAGGCATCCTTCACAGTCTGGGTTGGCTCTCGGCTCCTGGGGGCTCCCTGGCTCTCCCGGGTGGTTCCTGTGGGTGTTTGGGGTACATGGGGGCCCCTGACCAAAGCCTGACAGTCGAGCGAGGCAGAAGTAAAGGCTTTGATGCTGGTATTTTCCAGTGGTCTCCCATCCAATAGCTGACCAGGCCTGAGCCTGCTTAGCTTCTGATCAGACCAAGTTTGGTTGTGTTTATGCTGGTGTGGCCGGGGGCCATAGGACTTACCCTCTGGTTAATTTCAAGCCAGCCAGAGACTTCTTCCTTCTTTCTCTTTTCTCCACCATCTTCCTTTCTACTTTTCTCTCAACAAACCCACCGTATTCTAAAACCATATACACCACTCACCCACAGCCACGGGCAATTGTGGCTCTTCTACCGCTCAGCCACAAGGGCTCTTGACTCCCCCATTATCATGGGGTCTTGAATTCCCAGGGAGCCTTCGTCATCCTCTGGGCCCGGGGCTGTGGGCACCCTGCCGGGTCGCACTTAGTCCCTATCTTCCCTGGAAGACCTGGGGACCCTCCCTTACCTTGCTGTCATGCAGGGGGCACCCGTGGCTGTGGGCACCCAGGGTGGACGCGGTTATCACCCTAGCCTCCCTGGAATTACCGAAGAGCATCCACACCCTGCTGTCAGGCTGGAAGCACCCTTTGGTGGCCAATGGCTATCCCCCAACCCTGGGAATTCCCAGGAGACCCCCTCAACAGGGGCGAAGCTGGGTGGCAACCCTGGGTGTCACGAGTAGCCCCAACCTCCAAGGAGGTCTCGGTGAGCCTCCGCAACCAAGCAGGTCTGGGCTTAGTGGCCCCTGGGACACCCAGGGCTAGCCACATAACTTCACTGGAAGTCCCTGGGAGCCTCCCTCTTTTTCAGGTTGAGCTGGGGACCTTGGGCAGCCATTGTTTGCTCTTAACATCCGCTGAAATTTGCAGGGGCCCACTGACCCTCCCAGCAGTTCCTGTCCGGGTTGGGGACGTGGGATCCCCTGGACCAAAAGCCTGCCAGTCGAGCGAGGCAGAAGTGAAGGCCGTCAGCAACTGGTATTCCCTTCCCCGGCAGTATCCCATCCAAGTACTAACCAGGCCTGAGAGCGCCGAGATCAACAAGATCGGGTGTGTTACTTGTGGGGCCGTTGGCCATAGAAATGCACCCTGGTTAATTTCAAGCATCCAGAGACTCTCTCACCCATATCCGGATCTCAAGCTAGATACATCGCTCACCCCAGCCAGGGGGCAATGGGGCTCTTCTGCCCTCCAGCCACAGGCGCTCTTACTACTGCCCCTCAAGCCATGGGGCCTGGGGTCCCAGGTGGCCTTCCTCATCTCTAGCCTGGGGGCACCCTGGATGGTTGGCGATTATCCCCCAACCTCGCTGGTGGTCCTGGGATCTCCACACCTGGGCAGTCAGATCTGGGGGCCCCTGGGTGTCTGTGTCTAGCCGGCATACCCTTGCTGAGGTCCTGGGGAGCCTCCCCCCCCCCGCCTGTCACCTTAGGCTGGAGGCATCTTCAAAGCTGTGGTTGGTCTCTCGGGCTCCCTGGCTGTCATGGGTGGTTCCTGTGGGGGTTCATGGTACACGGGGGCCCCTGACCAAAGCCTTGACATTCGAGCGATGCAGAAGTAAAGGCTTTGATGCCTGGTATTTCCAGGTGGTCCTCCATCCAGGTAACTCTGACCAGGCTGAGCCGCTTGGCTTCTGAGATCAGACAAGTTTGGGTGTGTTATGCTGGTGTGGCCGGGGGCCATAGGACTTACCCTCTGTGTTAATTTCAAGCCAGCCAGAAGACTCTCATCCCACTTACCTGTTGATTCTAAAACAGATCAACCACTACACCCCCAGGTTGGGGTACGTGGGATCCTGACCAAAAGCCTGCCCAGTCGAAGCGAGGCAGAAGTGAAGGCCGTCAGCAACTGGTATTCCCCGGCATATCCCATCCAAGTACTAACCAAGGCTGAGCCCGCGATCAGACAGAATCGGTGTGTGTACGTTGTGGGGGTGGGGGCGTTGGCCATGGCAAAGCACCCTGGGTTAATTTCAAGCCAGCCAGAGACCTCACCCATATCCGGATCTCAAGCTAGAACATCGCGACCCACCAGCCAGGGGAATGGGCTTCTTCTGCCCTGCCAGCCACAGGAGCTCTTACTGCCCCTCAAACCATGGGGCCTGGGTCCCAGGTAGCCTTTCCTCATCTCTGGGCTGGGTGCACCCTGGATGTTCGATTATCCCCCAACCTCGCTGGTGGTTCCTGGGGAGTCTCACACCTGGCAGTCAGAGCTGGGGGCACCTGGGTGGCTGTGTCTAGCCCGCATACCACCTTGCTGTAGGTCGAGGGGAGCCTCCCCCGTCTATCGCCTTAGGCTGGAGGCATCCTTCACAGCGTGGTTGGCTCTCGGCTCCCTGGGGGCTCCCTGGCTCTCACGGGTGGTTCCTGTGGGGGTTCATGGTACCCGGGGGCCCCTGACCACACGCCTGACATTCGAGCGAGGCCAGAAGTAAGGCTTTGATGCCTGGTTTTTCCAGGTGGTCTCCCATCCAGTACTGACCAGGCCTGAGCCTGCTAGCTTCTGAGATCAGACAAGTTTGGGTGTGTTTATGCTGGTGTGGTCAGGTGCCATAGGACTTACCCCTCTGTGTTATTCAAGCCAGCCAGAGATCTCACCCACTTACCTGTTATTCTAAAACCAGATACACCACTCACCCACCAGCAAAGGGCAATGGGGCTCTTCTACCCTCCAGCCACAGGGCTTCTTACTCCCCCATTAGTCTGGTTCTGAATTTTCCCAGGGGAGCCTTTGTGTCATCTCTGGCCGGGGCTGGGGCACCCCTGGCGCGGTCGCATTAGTCCCCTAGCCTTACCTGGAAGACTGGGGAGCCTCCCTTACCCTTGCTGTCCATGCAGGGGGCACCCGTGCTGTGGGCACCCATGGTTGGACGCGGTAGCCCCTAGCCTCCCTGGAAATTACCCGAAGAGCTCCCACACCTCGCTGTCAGGCTGGAAGCAACCCTTGTGGGCCATGGCTAGCCCCCAACCCCCTGTAAGTCCCAGAAAGACCCCCCATCACCTAGGGGCGAGCTGGGTGGCACCCTGGGTGGTCACGAGTAGCCTCAACTCCAAGGAGGTCTCGGTGAGCCTCCCAACCAAGCAGTCGGGGCTGAGGGCACCCTGGGCCCCCATGGCTAGCCACATACCTTCACTGTGAAGTCCCTGGGAGCCTTCCCTCTTTTCAGTTGACTGGGGACCTTTGGCAGCCATGGTTGGCTCTTAACCTCCCGAAATTTGCAGGGGGCCCACTGACCCTCACGGCAGTTCCCTGTCCGAGGTTGGGGTACGTTGGATCCCCCTGACCAAAGCCTGCCAGTCAAGGCGAGGCAGAAGTGAAGGCCGTCCGCACTGGTATTTCCCCGGCCGTATCCCATCCATTACTACCCAGGCCTGAGCCGAGACAGACAAGATCGGGTGTGTGTACGTGGTGGGGCCGTTGGCCATAGGAAATGCACCCTGGTTAATTTCAATTCAAGCAGCCAGAGACTCTCACCCATATCCGGGATCTCAACTAGATACAGTCGCTCACCCACCAGCCAGGTGCAATGGGCGCTTCGGCCCTCCAGCCACACCAAGGAGCTCTTACTGCCCCTCAACCGCATTGGGCTGAGGTCCCATGTAGCCTTCCTCAATATCTGGGCTGGGGGCACCCTGGATGGTTGCGATTAGCCCCCAAACCTCGCTGGTGGTTCTGGGGAGCCTCCCACACCTGGCAGTCAGAGCTGGGGGCAACCTGGGTGCTGTGTCTAGCCGCATACCCTTGCTGGAGGGTCCGGGGAGCCTCCGCCGCCTATCGCCTTAGGCTTGAGGCAAAGCCTTCACAGCTGGTGGTTGCCTCGGGCTCCCTGGGGGTCCCTGTGGGGCTCCCTGGCTCTCACGTGTGGTTCCTTTGGGGTTTTCAGGGTAACGGGGCCCTGACCAAAAGCCTGCAGTCGAGCGGGCATAAAGTAAAAGGCTTTGATGGCCTGGTATTTCCAGGTGGTCCTCCCATCCAAGTAACTGACCAGGCCTGAGCCTTCTGGCTTCTGAATCAACAAGTTTGGGTGGGTGTTTATGCTGGTGAGGGCCGGGGGGGCCATAGGACTTACCCTCTGTGTTAATTCAAGCCAGGCCAGAGACTCTCACCCACTACCTGTGATTCTAAACCAGATACACCCACTAAACAACCCACCAGGTTGGGGTACGTGGGATCCCCTGACCAAAAGCCCTGCCAGTCGAGCGAGGCGAAGTTGAAGGCTGCCAGCAACTGGTATTCCCCGGCAGTATACCCCATCCGAAGTACTCAACCAGGCCTGACCCTAATCAGACAAGATCGTGTGTGTTTACTGGTTTGTGGGGCCGTTGCATAGGAAATGCACCCTGTGTTAAATTCAACCATCCAGAGACTCTCACCCATATCGTGATAGATAGCAGAGTTAGATAGATAGCAGAGTTAGATAGATAGATAGATAGATAGATAGATAGATAGATAGCAGAGTTGGATAGATAGATAGATAGCAGAGTT
>JAACNH010002695.1:0-29264 GCA_019447015.1 Hymenochirus boettgeri
GAACACAACTCCAGCATGCTTTAGTAGATGGGGTTGTAGTTTCCAAACAACTGTATGGGAATTCTGCAGTTAAAAGGCAACTCAATCCTGCAGTTAGAGCCCCCTCCCTCCCTGGAGATTCCTCCCAGTAAGTTGGTCCTTACGCAATCAATGTTGCTGAGGCTCCAAATCCGGCTGGCACACGCTCTGTAAGCCTGTGGATTTGCCAGCTGACGTCAATATTCGGCGCCTCTCACTGACCGGCGCCAAGTAGACATCAGCCGGCAAACCACAGGAATACAGAGCGTGCGGCAGCTGGATTTGGAGCCTCAGCAACACCGACCGTGTAAGGAAGACCTTGACTCGAGTAGAAGGTAAGGTTTTAGGTTTATTTTAAAACCTAAAAACCTTAGCTTATACTAGAGTATATACGGTATTCAGTTTTCTGGTTTGAATAAGAACTGCATTAGAACCATAAGGAGCAGAGTGTAAGGTAAAAGGATTTTTGAACATACACAGTGGGGCCAATATGGGGTTCAATTCAGTTTTGGGGGTAGACACGCCCTTTAGAGAATGTACAGGGATTTCAGTAGAAAGATTGATCTAGATTTCAAACACGGGTATTTCTTTATTTAAGAAATACATAAAAAAAAAACAAGTGACATTTTATTCAGACAAAAATGTTGATAAAGGGGGAAAAATACAGATTTTTATAATATCTGCTTTATTCTGCTTAGGCAGAGATGGTTAAATGGGGGGTACATGGGGGTCACGCACCCCTTTACCTTCAAATCTATAATTGCTGAGCGGGTGAATGCACCACCTGCAAAGTCTGTGGACTGGAATATGGGGTCCATGGAACATTATCCATGTGACCCCAATTGTCTTTTTTTACCTTTCAAACCAGTCAGTATTTCATGCAATTGGAAAAGAGAAAATGAACATTGATTCGTCAACCGAATCGATTAAATAAACAACCCTGTGTATGGCATGTTTTATAACAGGACAAAAGTTAAGGTCCTTTCCAAGCAAACTTTAAAGCAAACAGTCATTTCCAGATGTGCTGTCAAGCTCTGCTGTTGAATAAAAGCACATGGGCAAGATTGCACTGCAAGCAGTAGAAATAAGCAGAACACACCAAGATATTCCCCTTCAAATCCCAGCACACCCAGAGAAACTATCCAGACACTAGGTGTAGTATGCACAAAAATATATTCCTACAGTGGGGAATCAAGGCCTACAAATAAAACCCAAGTGCATTTTTCTTTAAAGGGCATGTCCACCCCCAAAACTATAATCCCCCCACTACTGGCCCCATCATGTAGGTGTAATAAAATCCTTACCTCACATCCCCAACTCCATCTGGTTCTCCTGTAGTCCCCCCCAAAGTTCCAAAAAACTGCCCACCAGGAGGCTAGCAGGTCCATATAGGAACATGCCTGCTACCTGGCCTCCGGAGATTGTGCCATGCGTGCTGCAGCCCTTTCCCCCCTCCCTCCCCCTCCCTCTCCCTCCGTTCTACTATCCCCCCCCCTAGCATTAAACCCCCTTAATATTCTGCTCCCCCATGTCCCCCAGCCCCAACCGCTGTTTTTTTTTTAAAAGCTCCCCAAACAATCTTACTACCTCTCGCTTTCCTCCGCTGCACTGAATGACCGGCAGCCGCGTCCGTGATTGGCTGCCGCTCAGCCAATCACAGACGCGAATGCCGGTCCCGCCCCCTGCTTGCATTCTCGCAAGCAGAGGGCCGGCAGTGCGGCGGAGGATCGAGGGGAGGTAAGTAAGAGTTTGGGGGCTTTTTGAAAAAAACAAAACAGGCGGTTGGGGCTGGGGGACATGGGGGAGCAGAATATTAAAATTCTATTTTAGGGGTGGACATAGCCTTTAAGTCTCTAAACAAAACCTGTGTTGAATTTTATCGATTTCTATTATCTATTTACCTTCCTACCTATTTAATCTTTATTATTTCTGATTAACTAATAACATGGGTATAATGCCACCTACACAAAAATTCTCCTATTACAAGTAAATTATTAGAAATACTTCAAATTAGAATCCTGACAAGTTAAAAGGCATGTCCTCCCCCAAAATGACATTGATATTCTGATAGCGAAGCTCAAAAACCCTAAGATTGTTATACAAACATGCCCAGAACTGCACACAAAGCTAATTATTCAGCCAATCCCTGCACGAGATTACTAGTAAACTCCATTTTACTTCCTGGTTGAACACAGCCCCGATGTATGATGTCACGGCCTAATGACTAAGGGTGTTACCTTGAGGCTTGTCCATTAAGAGCAGTGGAAAGCTCATCTGAGCATTTGTGAAGCTCTGAGCTTTCCCGGTTCTCAGAAATTCCTGAAGGGATTGTGCTAAATAACAAGCTTTGTGTGCAGGTGAGCGTGGTAAAGGAGCATACACATTAGCGTATTAGTAAATTGTTGTAGAATGACAGTACTAATATTGGCAGTGGTGGGCCCAAACCGACCTATCGTAACTTGCCACAAAAATCCTGGCTGGCATTCATGGTCGAGCGGTCGGTCGCGGGTGGAAAGACAAAAAATTTCCATCTGGCAGTATCGGCCCTTTACTTTAAGTAGAGAGAGACGATACTACTGACCGTGTATGGCCGCATGGCCAACCGTATATGGGCAATCGGTCGGTTCCATGTGTGCCGTTCCTATGCAATTTCCCAGACACACCCAACTTGGTCTGTGGGCAATTGCGATGGAATCGTATGTGTATGGTCATCTTAAGTATACAACCATCTTAAGGTTTTGGGAGCTTCTCTATCAGAAAATCAATGTAAATTTGGGGATGGACATGCCCTTTAAAGGACATTCCACCCTCATCTTTTAGAAATAATAGGCCTCTTTAAAATATCCAAGATTAACCAAGAAGGGGACGCCACGGAGGATTGTGCGCAACACCCTTGTGTTTATTCATACAACATGTTCAACCCACCACGGGCCGTTGTCAAGTTTTGTGGGTTGAAACTTGACAAAGGCCCATTTGTGGGTTGAACATGTTGGATTGAATAAACACAAGGTGTTTGCAGAACTTGCGTGGCGTCCCTTCTTGGTATATACTTGGATTTAAATACTGCAGGGAACGGAGCAGTAAGACGGAGCGACATTGACCTTGGCAGCGAAGTGTGCACTCCCCACATTGCACCCTATTTAAATATGTTGATATATCATAGTTTGTCCTATGATTATTACTGTATGATTCTATGTTCTGGAGGCCTCATGGAAACTGAGCACATTTAGAAACCTGTAATGAGCCTGGGCATGCTAGAAGACAGGGGATTACATTCAGTCATTGGCCTGTGATGTCAAATCCATACTGACAGTTACTAACGGGAAGAACCAGGAAGCAGAAATAAGGGAACAGGACATTGTGCAGGATTTCAGGTTGGACTTATATATTTCACATTTTAAACTATTACCGTTTGGGTTATGGAGGGTGATTTACCTGTATGTAGTTTTCATTTTGGGGCTGGACTTGCACTTTAAGCATTTAAAAACGTACAACAGCGTTCTTACCATTAATGGGTGGGGGGAAATATCCATTTATTCTAGAATACGATTTTGCATTATTCAGCAAATTTCTCCATCGATAACAACATGCGATAAGTTGTTCTTTGCTGGTTGGAATATTTAAAATAATGATCACTAGATTGGAAATCACCTAGAACATAAATTAGAGGGAAACATTAAACAGGGTAAAAATAGCAATAAAGTTGTAACCAGTCTTGGACCTTTATAATTTTTTGCATTTTATTTTCTTAACCCTTTGCCAGTCTGGAAATACTTATATGCTGCTGAGGAAAATTCTAATGGGCATATTATAAGAGGTGGAAAATTCTGCAGCGAACCAAAAAGTGATTTAACTGCAGTAGACCAATAAAAAGCAAACACATGATTGGCTGTTGCAAGAAAAAAATTTGCACCTCAAACTTTTGGCACAAGGAACATGTCCATAAATCACCTAAAATGCAAGAGCCGTTTGGCAGGCTCACTAAACGATATTAAGGGGGACCTCTATGCCAAATAGATTGACACCCAGTTATACGAAAACTTTACATTTGTTGCCGTTAACTTGTATGTAGACGGTCTAGTCTGTAACATTTAACATTTCATAGTGCTTATAGTGATCCTTACAATACTTACTTTCCTTCATTCCCCGATGCTGTAATCTTGGCCCTCTTCTTGCTGAAACTGCAAGCAGGGGGCCGGACCTGCAGCCACGTCCGTGATTGGCTGAGAGGTAAGTAAAGTAAAGTTAGAAAGTAAGTAATGTTCGAATCTTTTTTTTTTTTTTTACAAATTAACATTTTAATTGGGATAGGGATGCTACACTACAGAAAAGGGATTTTGATTTAGGGGAAGGGAGAGAGAAAACATGAGGGAGAGGGAGTTTGGGGAAGGGAGAGAGAAAAACAGGAGGGGGGAGGGCTTCATGCGCATGACCAAATTCTCCCGGAGGAGAGGCAAGAGGCAGAGACCTTGGGACGCAGCCAGACTCCGCTTTTCACTTTTTGGACTTTGCAGAGACTAGCAGGGCAGCCATTTGGGCAGGGATGTAAGGTAAGGATGTTTTAAGACTACACAGTGGGGCCAGTAGTGGGTTTAAAAGTATAGGTTGGGGGGTGGACATGCCCTTTAACCAAGACATTTACCCAGAGCTGCAATTGCTCCAGGTAAATGTCCCGTACGTGATTCAATATCATGATTCGCATCCGGTGAATTGGAATGCCATGCCATTATCGCTAACAGCTGGCATTAAACGTCACATAAAAAAGGATACAAGTGACATAATGAATTGTTTGTGCAGGCCGTCTTTTGCAAAATCTGTGCAGCTGGGGCAAAGAAAGAGTTAAAATCGCACTAACCGATCTAGAATCGGTTTTAGCGTGAATTTAACCTCGGAAAGTGCGCACAGTCCTGGATAAATGCGCTGAAGGTATTTGTGTGTTAATAACCTACTAAAACACTCGAACATACAGTTATTTAAAAGTATGTGCACAAATACAATCATGGTTTTAAACTCGTGATCTGTGGCAAAAAACAACGAAGAAGCATATGTGTTGTGAAAATAGATGGCATTTACCTTTATGCCATTTTTATGAGTTAAAGCAGTTTGTACCCCTCGCCACAGAACAGCAATTTCTTCATCGGTTGGTGTGTGATCCAATCGAATTCCATTTTCCATACAAAGGGTTCCTTCAGCAGAAACTGGTAGGCTTTCTTGTAAAGCAAATACCCGATCATTGTTTGATGTTAGAAAGACTTAACGGAAGGTTCAAAAGCTAACACATTGTAGGGTGTGCAGATGACAGATTTCTAGAAAGTAGGCAGCAATTTTTGATAGGGAACAACATTATTTCATTTTCAGCTTGGGGGAGATTAGTCTTTGGAGTTTGATTTTTGCCATCTACTACAGCAGAACTGTTTGAACTGTCTGAGCCATTCTTGGAGGAGGATGAGGCATCATGATTTTTCCTGAGATTTTAAAATTTGCTTCTGCCTCACATGCTGACTGTGGTCGTATATTGTTCCCTTTCTGTATCTGTGCGTAATAGCAGATGGATTCTTTGCAGACTTTGGTCGCTTTATTAATTTTGTCTTTCCTTTTGGGGCACTCTGTTGCTATGACCATATGCTGCGACTAGGTTCCACTCCGTTACTAGCAAAGCCATGCTGTGTAGCAATTGATATCCTGTTGAATGCAATGACTTTTCATTCCCATTTGACACTTCTGTCGGTTTAGTCCCTGAACATGGAAGTGCTAAATCAAGTGCTTCGTGGTTCATACTGGAAGAAGGCTCTGATGGAATTGATTTTGGTGAACCAGCTAAATCCAAATTAATCTCATCTTATCTTGTCTATTTCATCTAACCACCTAAGTTTTTTATTCCTTGTTTTTTATGGTCTTTATCTTTTTTAGTTCAAATGTCGGTATAGCAGCTGTTTCCTTGTCCTCCGTTTGCAAATCTTACCGATGCCCAGGCTCTACTGTATCCCAGTTCATACTTGGAGCCTTTCTTTAAAATTCCTTTCAAGAACCATTTTCATCTTTTTCAGAAGAGTTTTGTTTTACTTTTTTACACTGTGAAGAGGAGGAGTCAGTGTAAGTCAGGGCAGATCCTAATGAAAGGGGGACCTCGAATATTGATGGTCTAAATTGGAAAGAAAATGAATGGGCTTTCGTGCACCAGTAAACCCACATAGGAGTTCCAAAGCTTTTTGAACACCTTTCAATGTTGTTTATAGTACCAGGTTTTCCTTTTCAGCGACTGAAATTATTTATCTAAAGGGTTACTGTTATTTAACTCATCATGACAGCTGCTGACAAGTCAACAAAAGGGATTACAACTGGAGGTGCCAAAGGTGACTTGGGTGGTTTTTCTGATGTTCTGATGTCTCTTTGTTACCTGGGATACAATGGTTGGAGCTGCGGTGTGTAGTGGGGCGGTTCGGGAGTGGTCCAAGCTTTGCTAGGTCTGCCTAAACACGTTGAATTGTTGGTAGTCAATTTGAGAATAATCTATTGGACCTACTCATTTTTTCTTGCTTTCTATATTTCCTGTAGCAGAGTTCTGAGATTTTGAGATAGTAAAATGCCATTGTGCACATTCCCTGTCTGTTTTGCCTCTTGCTATTACCGAGAATAGTCGGTGAATGTTTAAATCTACGTTTAAAACCTTGGCCATTTGTTTGTTATTAACAGTTGATTAGATGTCCTGCTTTGACATTTAAGACCTCAACATTTTCAAGCAATCTTGATATTTTTCAATACTTCATACAAACATTATCTGTGGGAAAGTAGCTATGGCCGAGAAAGCTTTTTCTAAGTTATCCACTTGCAAGGTAATCTGGTTCAAGGTCAGGGTCTTCATCAGACTGTCCAAGCTTGTCAAACTTTCTGAGTGAGCAAGTTGTTTTACTTCATTGTGAAAATTCTAAAACACAAAAAACACAGTGAACAGGCGTTAACCTTCGGCCTCACTATGTGACTATTGATAAAAATATAATCAAAGGGAAAATACGCCATATACATATGCAAGAAGAAAAACTCTTTGTATAACAACTAAACCATAAGTCTAAATTTTTATTGTTAAGAAAAATCCATGCTCACTTAAGACGGTTTTATTTCTTGTCCTATCGCACACAGTGACGTGTAAGATTTATATATTCAAGTTTATGTTCTGTGCAGGGTGGGACCACCTACAAGATACTAAGGGCCACATTAGTGTCACTTTACTGTGTTGCCGCCCCCCCCCATGGTTCCATGCATGAGGAGCTGGTCATGCTGCAACAGAGGTGACCCTAGCTAAGTTCACGGTAGTGTCAGCTGAAGGGGCACATGAGGGCCCTTGCCTCAGCTACTTTGTTGTAGTTCAATAATAAAAAAAACTCTGTGACAATAGGAACTAGGATACCACTAAAAGAATATTTCTCACGTGGGACTGAATCAATGGCTGAAATGCCCCTGTGATAAACTTTATGTTGGTCAGACATCACAAACGTTTAAATTCCATATCTTGGAACACAAAAGATCAATCAGAAAAAAACGATCCCAACAAAAAAGATACACATACACCTGTTGGTGAACACTTTTAAACAATAAGCATCCTTTCTCTAGCCTACAATGGCAGGTCCTAGAGCATGTACCTTACCGGTAAGGGTAATAGACAAAAATAGACAAAGAATGCTAATCCGGGTTGAATTAAAGTGGATGATGCATTACAAACCTTGGAACCTATGAGCCTTTATGATGCTTTTAACATTAAGTGGTTTCTGTAAGAATGGTTTGAACTTTAATAGTATGTTCCTTTTTTCACAGATTTAATGTGGAACTTCCCTACTATGCATGGCTTGATTATGAGAAAGTATCATACCAAACGAATTAGACAGACTATGGGTAATAGTAGTGTCTATGCATACAGTATATGTACTGTATATTGCTTTCTGATACCTGGCCAGAAGAGGAGCTGGGTATCTAGAACATGTGATCACCTGTATATATGAGGTGTTGGGTAAGGGTTTCTTCAGTATGATTGCACCCGATGGAAGATCATCATTTATTTGATGAGTCATATAATCAGTTTTGTGGTCCCATGTGATGTAATTGCAGCCTTCTGCTGTTGAAATGGCTCATGGTAACAATCTGCACTAAATTGCCCTGCTTTATCATAACATTGCCCCATATACTGCACTGGTCACAAAAACATATAAAACTATTGTTGTGTTCACAGAATTTATTTTTCAATTTGAACAATTTGCACATAGTTTCTGAAACAAAAAAAAAAAGTACGTCAGCAAAATATTTATATATACACAATACGAAGAATATGACAAGCAATATTATGAAAAATATCCCTTAAATCTGTTGTATTCAATTAGATCAACTGGACTTGAAATGTAGTTCTTGAAGACGTTTCGCTAGTCATCCGACTGGCTTTCTCAATTCAGAATGACTTGTACCAGAATCTGTGGCAATTATGTACCCTGGAAAATCCCATTAGCATATCACAGCCAGGTGTTAAGGGTGTGATTAGATAGTGGCTAAGAGGTGTTATAGGAACGCCCAGAGTAAGGTGTTTAAAAACAGCATTGTACATGGCAGACAGTTGGTGTCGAACCCCCCACCTCTATTTAGGCTTGGTTTCTTTATTTTCACATAAATGGCCCCTTAACACTCTTTGAACCAGTCACGTTCCTTCGCCAGTATGTTAACATTACAATCTTCAAAGGTATGTCCTTTATCCTTAAGATGCAGATACACGGCTGAGTCCTGACCCGAGGTGGTCTTCTGTGCTGGGCCATACGTTGATGCAGTTGCTGTTTGGTCTCCCCCACATACAAATCAGAGCATTCTTCACTGCATGCACCGCATATATGATGTCGCTTTTTCTTGTGTTTTGGGTATTGGGTCTTTTGGTGTACCAATTGCTGCCTCAGTGTGTTGTTCGGTTTTAAAGCGACGGGATACGATGTTTTTTGAAAATTCTCTTAATTTCTCAGAGGACCCCTGCTCATATGGGATGACCAGAGGAGCCCTTAAAAACTGTGGATATCAGACTGGGCCTTTGTCAAAGAAGTAGAAGGAAAGAAAGAACACAAATACCAACAGTGAAGGGGAAAACAGCAGAGGAGGAAGAACATGGTCATCCATATGTAGCAGGGGTCTTTGAGAAATTAAGAGAATTTCCAAAAAAACATCGTATCCCTGTCTGCTTTAAACCGAACAACACACTCGAGGCAGCAATTGGTACATCCAAAGACCCAATACCAAAACACAAGAAGCGACAATCATATATGCGGTGCAGTGCAGTGAAGAATGCTCTGATTTGTATGTGGGGGGAGACCAAACAGCAACTGCATCAACGTATGGCCCAGCACAGAAGAGCCAATTCCTCGGGTCAGGACTCAGCCTGTATCTGCATCTTAGGATAAAGGACAACCTTGAAGATTGTAATGTTAACATACTGGCGAAGGAACGTGACTGGTTCAAGAGAGGTGTTAAGGAGGCCATTATGTGAAAATAAAGAAACCAAGCCTAAATAGAGGTGGGGGGTTCGACACCAACTGTCTGCCATGTACAATGCTTTGTTTAACACCTTACTCTGGGCGTTCCTATAACACCTCTTAGCCACTATCTAATCACACCCTTTAACACCTGGTGTGATATGCTAATTGGGATTTTCCAGGGTAATAATTGCCACAGATTCTTGTACAAGTCATTCTGAATTGAGAAAAGCCAGTCGGATGACTAGCGAAACGTCTCAAGAACTACATTTCAGTCCAGTTGATCTAATTGAATACAACAGATATCCCTGACCTGGATGAATGAGAACTTCACAAGCATCAGCCCTTAAATATGTCCTTTTCTTGCTTGTTAGACACTTATTACTCTTCTGAATTGTATTTTCTTCTGTGAACATTTCCAGCTCTGTACATACAGTAGGTGTAACAAATCTGATAAAGAGTTTAAATAAAAACTGGTTCATGCACATTGAGCAGGAAAACACACGGATGAAAAAACAGTGGTTCTACCACGGGTGGATCAACCAAACATGCTTAACCGAACTGCCACACACATACGATTACGGTCAAATGGACGTTTGTCCCAAACTGGCCGTGCACCATATCGTACATGTGTAAGGCTTTACACCAGGAGATGGTACATGTCATACTTTCTTTAGTTCCATTATATAGATTCAAATAGAATTTAAAACCTTTTGCAACTCTGGGTTTAGTTTTTATGGCGTCTGAGTAATAAGGTTTATTACCTGCAGGTTGCTGAGACGCTGCTCCTGTAGGAGTCGTTGTGCTTCTTCAAGCTTGTGTGGAAATAAAGCTGATTACTGTCAGTCTGGACCGGACTTTCTCCTGAAATGTTTTGCACCCTGCGAGCTTAGAGGTTGGTTGCAATACCTTGGCCGGTTCCATATCTACACTTGATAAATTTGAGGATGTGCCTATATTTCTAAGAGAACTGAAAAACATTTTATACTCTAAGAATATACTAAGAACAATGTATATCATTACATACCCAAAAAACAACTTTAGTCCTGATTATTGCCATAGAATGTTAAAAGAGTCTGTGAGCTACGAAATTTGCAGACAATGCTGTGTTTTGTTTTAGTTAAAATTTACGCAACTTTTTGCCCACTGGGTAACTTGTTTTTAAAGTGTTTTTCCAGCAGTTAAATACATCTTCAATAATACGATCAATTTGAATGAACTGATCAAATTGATTGGAATATCAATGCCGTGTATGCCTACATTTAGACTATACTTGTTTTGCTGTTAGGCTATTTTGGGTGAGCAGTTAACCCACATCAAAGGGTGCCAGAGAAGCTAACGAGAGGATTCGGTACGATTTTTGATGTTTGATACATTAGACCTAGTACACACGGACAATCCTCAGCCAAGTGGAGAAAATCGCTGCGCCGGAGTTCACCGTGACACGGATGTGATACAAGTGACCACAGTCTGCCACGTATATTACGACATGAACGGTCGTCTGTACGAAAAAAATCTAGTCGTTTGGACCCAGCCTGTATAGTTGTTTTCAAAATAACTGTTGAATACACACCAGTAGTGTGCTCCTCCCACTTATTCTCTTGTTTGGATTGCCTTGGCCCTTGAAGTAGAGGGTTGGAGGTTTGCACCTACCTATTGCTTGGCAAACATCCAACATCAGTGTGTAGGTGTCTGAACTGTACTCAGCCTTACTCTGAGTCGAGTGTTTGTTGGCTGCATGCCTTAATCCAGTACTTGATTTGCTCAGGCTCAGTATCCCCTCTTCCTCTATTAACTAACACCTCCTTCCATCTGACCATACTTTTGATGAGGGCAAGCATGCTCAGTAATCTCTATGGGACGCAAAAGAGGGAGTTTCCATTGATCAGTACAGTGATAGCTGGGAAGAATTATAATTTCAACTACCGTATATACTTGAGTAAAACCGACCCAAGTATAACCGATGGGGTACCTATTTTTACCAAAATGGAGTAAAGTGATGACTTGAGTTAAACCGAGGGCAGAAAATATGCTACTGCCTTCTGATTCTGTATTGTTTTTAATGCTTTAGTTGCCTTTAAATGGACAGCAGATTTCCCATACAGTAATCACATACAGTAAAAGCCATACTGGATTTGGCTATTACTGTATGGGAATTCTGCTGTCCATTTTTAAAGGGCAATAAAGCCTCAAACAATACAGAATCAGAAGGCAATAATATATACCATCCTCCTCTGATTCTGTATTGTTTTGAGGTGTTATTTCCCTTTACATCGACACAAAACTTCCATACAGTAATAGCCATACTGTATTTGGCTATTACTGTACTGTATGGGAATTTGTTTGTGTCCAATAAAAGGCAACTAAACACTATCTCCTTGGAACTTCAGATGTTTGAAACTACAACTCCCAGCATGTTAGTTGCTGGGAGTTGTAGTTTCCAAAATCTGCAGTAGCAATACGCTTCTCCCCTCCCCTCCGTGAGCCCCCCCTCCGTTGGGAATTGCCTTCTCTAACTTCGGGCCGCCGCTCATATCTTCTGGTTCGTTCGATCCACTTCCTTGCTTTGCCGCGTGACGTCACTACTCGGGCAGGAAGTGAGGACAGGCGGCGAGAGAGTAGTGACAATCATCCGCAGGTATGCTGAGCGAGCAGCCGCCAGAGCAGGTAAGCCATTGCCACTGCAGATGTTTGGAAACTACAACTCCCAGCAACTAAAGCATGCTGGGAGTTGTAGTTTCCAAACATCTGAAGTTCCAAGGAATGAGGTTTTAGTTGCCTTTTAATTGGACACAACAAATTCCCATACAGTACAGTAATAGCCAAATACAGTATGGCTATTACTGTATGGGAATTTTTATGTCGATGTAAAGGGAAAATAACACCTCAAAACAATACAGAATCAGGAGGAGGATGGTATATATTATTGCATTCTGATTCTGTATTGTTTTGAGGCTTTATTTGCCCTTTAAATGGACAGCAGAATTCCCATACAGTAATAGCCAAATCCAGTATGGCTTTTACTGTATGTGATTACTGTATGGGAAATCTGCTGTCCATTTAAAGGGCAACTAAAGCATTAAAACAATACAGAATCAGAAGGCAGTAGCATATTTTCTGCCCTCGGTTTATACTCAAGTCAATCACTTTTACTCCATTTTTAGGTAAAAATAGGTACCTCGGTTTATACTTGGGTCGGTTTATACTCAAGTATATACGGTAGTTGAAATTATAATTCTTCCCAGCTATCACTGTACTGCATAATGGGAAACTCCCTCTTTTGCTGTCCCATAGAGATTACTGAGCATGCTTGCCCTCATCAAAAGTGAGAACACTGTACTATTATAGTATAATTATTTGCTCCTTTCTGGCTGAGTAAGCTGGCTCCTCCCCCCATACAGTCAATCAAGAATGTGACTGCTAATATCACAACTGACTCCTCTTACATACATCTACAAGTAATAATGTATTGAACAGGCGAACATGCAGGATGCTGCTTTCCATGTTAAACCAACATGGACCCTTTCTCAGGTGCCCTTCCAGCTACACCGTGGTTGATTTTGCTGTTGGAGAGTAATCAATCAGTGCAGATCTCTCAATCGCTCACTAGCCAGCCAATCACATGACTGAAACTGTTAATGGTGAAAGGCTTCTTGTGACACGCATGGCCAATCAGTAAACTCCGGCCTGTGGCAATATATGCCATGTTGGATCCGTCTATTGCGATCAGGTGAAAGGTCAACCAGCAAGGTCAGTGGGGTCAGGAGATCTGTATAAGGATTCGAGTTCTGTTATGCCCACACACAATACTTCATAGATGGAAATCTGGCCAACCTGATAAAAGTGGATAGAAATAGGCTGGACATCTGGACTATGAGCTCACCTGACTTAAACCACAACTATTTGCAATAAAATCCATTCCAGACCCTGTGTTCTGGCTGAACCCACAGTTCTGTTAATATTACCTGATTCTTCCATAACTGTTTAACACCCACAATGTGAACGTACGTGTGGAGACTGGCGATTGTGTTTGCAGGAGGGTTCAGAGGTCATGTAACCTGCAAGCAGCAGAGGCACCAAGAGGGGAACGGGTCTACCAGCATTTATATTAATATCCCAGGGGTTGCAGATAAGGGCAAGTCTCGTAGGTTTTATTACCACAAAGCATCACAAAAATGAACTTTTCCTTTCAGGTCTTTCCAGTCGTTCCATAAACAGAAATCATATTCATACAGGGAAATCAGGCTATACAGAGTGAAACTGTACTAAAGGGTTTAGTCAGGGAAAGAGAATTAAACCTATTTCCTAAGCTTCCCCTAGAGCTACCTCTACACTACAGAATGTTACCATATAAACTCAACAGCACTGGACAGCCCAGTTCATTAGACTAAAGCCTCGTACACACGTTGGATCATTTCCGTACGACGCAGACGACAAACGTTTAGCGACGTTAACGTTAATCCTCATAATTGAAACGCCATCTGTACACACAGCGACAATTGTCACCCCGATAGTCGTTAGATATAGACGTTCGTGCGTAACGTTCGTATATTTGCTCAATTGCGAAAAGCAGCGCATGCGCCTTTTATATATTTTTCCGTAGAACGTTAACGATAATCTGCCGACCATGTACAAATATACGATAACCGGCAGAACAAATCCGCCAGGCTGATCGTCGTAAAAAGACGAAAATAGACGACTGTCTTTGACGATCGTTGATGCTATATTTTCGTACGATTGCTCATTCATCAGCTGCATCGTACGACAATTATCTAGAACTCGAACCTGAATTCAAATTGGATTTTACCAGTTCGGATTTTTCGAAATTTAAAGAATTTTGGATAAAGATACATTCACATGTCCAAAATTCACCAATCACAGCTGTTTTTTTTAGCAGTGCCAAGCGCCTGGGTATAAAGGACAGCTTGACAGGCACCTTGTGATTGTGATACCCTCTCGTACCCTTGCATGATACATAATCCTGAGGGAGAGAAGCCAATGTGGTGTAGGGTATGTCCAGTAGGGCCTGTCTGACTCCTCAACAATGGGGGCAAACTGCAGTGAGCCTACTCTTACTTAATGGTTCTGCTGCTGTAAAGTGTTACCCTTCCACCCGCTTCCCCTATATCATGCAAATAAAAATACTTTTAAAACAAGAGCAGTATATTCTGTTAACCTGCCCACTCAGTATTGTCTGTGTATTAATAAATGCTGTTTGCAGGGCCCCTAATAGAGACCGTTATGGTTTTGCCCTTGACCAAGCGCCTGGGTTGATCAGTTGCTCAGTAAAGATCTGAGCATGTGTGACCCATCCAACAGCCAATGAATAGAAATGACTGTTAGGAACATTCCAAGGAAGTGGTGCATTCTGGGAACAGCAGGGAATAGCAAGGGGTATAAATTCAACTGATTTTAATGGAAGAGAATCCTATATAATAAAACCCTAAGTGCTGTGTCTGTTCTACACATGCGTGTAGGACCTCTGCATGTGCGCAATCTCGATAGCAAGTCCTCCAGCTTCCTGAAAATGAACCCCAAACAGAAGTGTATTACAGAAGGGACGGGCCTCATTCAGGTGTAAAGTCTTTAGCACTTACAATCAAAGAAGTTTGATCTTCATCATCGAGGTTCCATGGAATTTGTCTGATGAAGGATTCGACATCACTGACTTTAAGGGACAATAACGTGTCTGTTGTTGAAAGGAAAAAGAAAATGCGTTTTATTATATATTTCCCTTTAGGAATCAGAAGTACTCACACAAAATAGACAATCAGGGAGGTCAGGAACTACATGGGGATCTCACAGAATACTGTAATAAACCAGATCAGTGATTGGAGGAACTACGTGGTGATCTCACAGAATACTGTAATAAACCAGATCAGTGATTGGAGGAACTACGTGGTGATCTCACAGAATACTGTAATAAACCAGATCAGTGATTGAGGAACTACGTGGTGATCTCACAGAATACTGTAATAAACCAGATCAGTGATTGGAGGAACTACGTGGGATCTCACAGAATACTGTAATAAACCAGATCAGTGATTGGAGGAACTACGTGGTGATCTCACAGAATACTGTAATAAACCAGATCAGTGATTGGAGGAACTACGTGGTGATCTCACAGAATACTGTAATAAACCAGATCAGTGATTAGAGGAACTACGTGGTGATCTCACAGAATACTGTAATAAACCAGATCAGTGATTGGAGGAACTACATGGGGATCTCACAGAATACTGTAATAAACCAGATCAGTGATTGGAGGAACTACGTGGTGATCTCACAGAATACTGTATAAACCAGATCAGTGATTGGAGGAACTACGTGGTGATCTCACAGAATACTGTAATAAACCAATCAGATTGAGGAGGAACTACGTGGTGATCTCACAGAATACTGTAATAAACCAGATCAGTGATGGGGAACTACATGGGATCTCACAGAATACTGTAATAAACCAGATCAGTGATTGGAGGAACTACATGGTGATCTCACAGAATACTGTAATAAACCAGATCAGTGATTGGAGGAACTACGTGGGGATCTCACAGAATACTGTAATAAACCAGATCAGTGATTGGAGGAACTACGTGGTGATCTCACAGAATACTGTAATAAACCAGATCAGTGATTGGAGGAACTACGTGGTGATCTCACAGAATACTGTAATAAACCAGATCAGTGATTGGAGGAACTAGTGGTGATCTCACAGAATACTGTATAAACCAGATCAGTGATTGGAGGAACTACGTGGTGATCTCACAGAATACTGTAATAAACCGATCAGTGATTGGAGGAACTACATGGGGATCTCACAGAATACTGTATAAACCAGATCAGTGATTGGAGGAACTACGTGGTGATCTCACAGAATACTGTAATAAACCAGATCAGTGATTGGAGGAACTACGTGGTGATCTCACAGAATACTGTAATAAACCAGATCAGTGATTGGAGGAACTATGGTGATCTCACAGAATACTGTAAAAACCAGATCAGTGATTGGAGGAACTACGTGGTGATCTCACAGAATACTGTAATAAACAGATCAGTGATTGAGGAACTACGTGGTGATCTCACAGAATACTGTAATAAACCATATCAGTGATTGGAGGAACTACGTGGTGATCTCACAGAATACTGTAATAAACCAGATCAGTGATTGGAGGAACTACGTGGTGATCCCACAGAATACTGTAATAAACCAGATCATGATTGGGGAACTACGTGTGTCTCACAGAATACTGTATAAACCAGATCAGTGATTGGAGGAACTACGTGTGTGATCTCACAGAATACTGTAATAAACCAGATCAGTGATTGGAGGAACTACGTGGTGATCTCACAGAATACTGTAATAAACAGATCAGTGATTGGAGGAACTACGTGGTGATCTCACAGATACTGTAATAACCAGATCAGTGATTGGAGGAACTACATGGGGATCTCACAGAATACTGTATAAACCAGATCGTGATTGGAGGAACTACGGGTGATCTCACAGAATACTGTAATAAACAGATCAGTGATTGGAGGAACTACGTGGTGTCTCACAGAATACTGTAATAACCCAGATCAGTGATTGGAGGAACTACATGGGGATCTCACAGAATACTGTAATAAACCAGATCAGTGATTGGAGAACTACATGGTGACTCACAGAATACTGTAATAAACCAGATCAGTGATTGGAGGAACTAGTGGTGATCTCACGAATACTGTAATAAACCGCATCAGTGATTGGAGGAACTACGTGGTGATCTCACAGAATACTGTAATAAACCAGATCAGTGATTGGAGGAACTACATGGGGATCTCACAGAATACTGTAATAAACCAGATCAGTGATTGGAGGAACTACATGGGGATCTCACAGAATACTGTAATAAACCAGATCAGTGATTGGAGGAACTACATGGTGATCTCACAGAATACTGTAATAAACCAGATCAGTGATTGGAGGAACTACGTGGTGATCTCACAGATACTGTAATAAACCAGATCAGTGATTGGGAGGAACTACGTGGGGATCTACACGAATACTGTAATAAACCAGATCAGTGATTGGAGGAACTAGGTGGTGATCTCACAGAATACTGTAATAACCAGATCAGTGATTGGAGGAACTACATGGGGATCTCACAGAATACTGTAATAACCAGATCAGTGATTGGAGAACTACATGGTGATCTCACAGAATACTGTAATAAACCAGATCAGTGATTGGAGGAACTACGTGGGGATCTCCAGAATACGTAATAAAACAGATCAGTGATTGGAGGAACTAGGTGTGATCTCACAGAATACTGTAATACGTAACCAGATAGTGATTGGAGGAACTACATGGGGATCTCACAGAATACTGTAATAAACCAGATCAGTGATTGGAGGAACTACGTGGTGATCTCACAGAATACTGTAATAAACCAGATCAGTGATTGGAGGAACTACATGGGGATCTCACAGAATACTGTAATAAACCAGATCAGTGATTGGAGGAACTAGGTGGTGATCTCACAGAATATGTAATAACCAGATCAGTGATTGGAGGAACTACATGGGGATCTCACAGAATACTGTAATAACCAGATCAGTGATTGGAGGAACTACATGGGGATCTCACAGAATACTGTAATAAACCAGATCAGTGATTGGAGGAACTACATGGGGATCTCACAGAATACTGTAATAAACCAGATCAGTGATTGGAGGAACTACATGGTGATCTCACAGAATACTGTAATAAACCGATCAGTGATTGGGGAATATGGATCTCAAGAATACTGTAATAAACCAGATCAGTGATTGGAGGAACTAGTGGTGATCTCACAGAATACTGTAATAAACCAATCAGTGATTGGAGGAACTACGTGGTGATCTCACAGAATACTGTAATAAACCAGATCAGTGATGGAGGAAACTACGTGGTGATCTCACAGAATACTGTAATAAACCAGATCAGTGATTGGAGGAACTACGTGGTGATTCACAGAATACTGTAATAAACCAGATCAGTGATTGGAGGAACTACGTGGTGATCTCACAGAATACTGTAATAAACCAGATCAGTGATTGGAGGAACTACGTGGTGATCTCACAGAATACTGTAATAAACCAGATCAGTGATTGGAGGAACTACGTGGTGATCTCACAGAATACTGTAATAACAGATCAGTGATTGGAGGAACTACATGGGGATCTCACAGAATCTGTAATAAACCAGATCAGTGATTGGAGGAACTACGTGGTGATCTCACAGAATACTGTAATAAACCAGATCAGTGATGGAGGAACTAGTGGTGATCTCACAGAATACTGTAATAAACCAGATCAGTGATTGGAGGAACTACTGGGGATCTCACAGAATACTGTAATAAACCAGATCAGTGATTGAGGAACTACATGGTGACTCACAGAATACTGTATAAACCAGATCATGATTGGAGGAACTACGTGGTGATCTCACAGAATACTGTAATAAACCAGATCAGTGATTGGAGAGAACTACGTGGTGATCTCACAGAATACTGTAATAAACCAGATCAGTGATTGGAGGAACTACTGGGATCTCACAGAATACTGTAATAAACCAGATCAGTGATTGGAGGAATACGTGGTGATCTCACAGAATCTGTAATAAACCAGATCAGTGATGTTGAGGAACTACATGGTGGATCTCACAGAATACTGTAATAAACCAGATCAGTGATTGAGGAACTACGTGGTGATCTCACAGAATACTGTAATAAACCAGATCAGTGATTGGAGGAACTACGTGGGGATCTCACAGAATACTGTAATAAACCAGATCAGTGATTGGAGGAACTAGTGGTGATCTCACAGAATACTGTATAAACAGATCAGTGATTGGAGGAACTACTGGGATCTCACAGAATACTGTAATAACAAGATCAGTGATTGAGGAACTACATGGGATCTCACAGAATACTGTAATAAACCAGATCATGATGTGGAGGAACTACGTGGGATCTCACAGAATACTGTAATAAACCAGGCAGTGATTGGAGGAACTAGGTGGTGATCTCACAGAATACTGTAATAAACCAGATCAGTGATTGGAGGAACTACATGGGGATCTCACAGAATACTGTAATAAACCAGATCAGTGATTGGAGGAACTACGTGGTGATCTCACAGATACTGTAATAAACCAGTCAGTGATTGGAGGAACTACATGGGGATTCCACAGAATACTGTAATAAACCAGATCAGTGATTGGAGGAACTAGTGGTGATCTCACAGAATACTGTAATAAAACCAGTCAGTGATTGGAGGAATACATGGGGATCTCACGATACTGTAATAAAACCAGATCAGTGATTGGAGGAACTACATGGGGATCTCACAGAAACTGTAATAAACCAGACAGTGATTGGAGGAATACATGGGATCTCACAGAATACTGGAATAAACCAGATCAGTGATTGGAGGAACACTAATGGTGATCTCACAGAATACTGTAATAAAACCAGATCAGTGATTGGAGGAACTACATGGTGATCCACAGAATACTGTAATAAACCAGATCAGTGATTGGAGGAACTACATGGTGATCTCACAGAATACTGTAATAAACCAGATCAGTGATTGGAGGAACTACATGGGGATCTCACAGAATACTGTAATAAGTTATTGGAGCTATTGAGAATTATTCTGGGGAAGGTAACAGTTCTTTCCTTGGGTTCATTTCTTCTAAACGAATGTAAAATTAGGAATAATACAGAAATAAGAGAGAACTGTATTATAGAGGTCAGCAAAGTTTAAATGCCTAAATCCATGATCATGACCATTGCCCAGGTCTCTGAGGGCTCTACCTGGTGGACGTCTTGATGCGTACATGCATATATGTATGTCTGTATGCACGTATATGTTTGCACATATGTATGTATGTGTGTCTGTCCACATGCATGTGTATGCAGGGGTGTCTGTCTACATGCATGGGTGTGTCTGCATGCATGCATGTACACACGTGTATGTGTCTGTGTGTGTATGCATGCATGTTTGTCTGCATGCATGTGTATGTCTGCATTCATGTTTGTCTATATGCATGTGTGTTTGCATGCATGTGTCTGTATGCCATGTTTATGTCTGCAGTATGTGTATAGATATATGTTACCACTCCATGCTGGGGATGGTTCCTCTTGGTATAATAATATAATAATATTAATAATATAATGAACACCCCTTTATAAGAGATTCAGAGACAGATTTTAGAAATATAAAAAATTTAAAAAATTCTCAAATTTTTAAATGTCAAATGTGGAAGCTCGACAGTAGCACGCGTGACTTTATTTCATGTTCTGGATATTGACACGTGTTCCCCAGACCATTTCCCAGGTTCCGGAGCCATGTCCAGTCAGTTACCATTGCTATGTTAACCTTATTTATCCAAACTTTATACATTATTTGTCTGAGTTTAATGGGTCGATTTCGAAATTAAAAATGAGAAATTGAACCGGATTTTTGGAAGTTTGACCATCTCCAGTGACGACCTGAACTGCTTGATCGCTGGGATCGCAATAGTCAAAGAGTAACATACACCGTAGGGCCGCTCGCTAGGTCGCTGGGATCGCAATAGTCAAAGAGTAACATACACCGTAGGGCCGCTCGCTAGGTCGCTGGGATCGCAATAGTCAAAGAATAACATACACCGTAGGGCCGCTCGCTAGGTCGCTGGGATCGCAATAGTCAAGAGTAACATACACGTAGGGCCGCTCGCTAGGTCGCTGGGATCGCAAAGTCAAAGAATAACATACACCGTAGGGCCCGCTCGCTAGGTGCTGGGATCGCAATAGTCAAAGAATAACATACACCGTAGGGCCGCTCGCTAGGTCGCGGGATCGCAATAGTCAAAGAGTAACATACAACCGTAGGGCCGCTCGCTAGGTCGCTGGGATCGCAAGTCAAAGATAAATACCACCGTAGGGCCGCTCGCTAGGTCGCTGGGATCGCAATAGTCAAAGAATAACATACACCGTAGGGCCGCTCGCTAGGCGCTGGGATCGAATAGTCAAAGAATAACATACACCGTAGGGCCGCTCGCTAGGTCGCTGGGATCGCAATAGTCAAAGAGTAACATACACCGTAGGGCCGCTCGCTAGGTCGCTGGGATCGCAATAGTCAAAGAATAACATACACCGTAGGGCCGCTCGCTAGGTCGCTGGGATCGCAATAGTCAAAGAATAACATACACCGTAGGGCCGCTCGCTAGGTCGCTGGGATCGCAATAGTCAAGAGTAACATACACCGTAGGGCCGCTCGCTAGGTCGCTGGGATCGCAATAGTCAAAGAATAACATACACACCGTAGGGCCGCTCGCTAGGTCTCGGGATCACAATAGTCAAGAATAACATACACCGTAGGCAGCTCGCTAGGTCGCTGGGATCGCAATAGTCAAAGAGTAACATACACCGTAGGGCTGCTCGCTAGGTCGCTGGGATCACAATAGTCAAAGAGTAACATACACCGTAGGGCCGCTCGCTAGGTCCTGGGATCACAATAGTAAAGATAAACATACACCGTAGGCAGCTCGCTAGGTCGCTGGGATCGCAATAGTCAAAGAGTAACATACACCGTAGGGCCGCTCGCTAGGTCTCTGGGATCACAATAGTAAAAGAGTAACATACACCGTAGGGCGCTCGCTAGGTCGCTGGGATCACAATAGTCAAAGAGTAACATACACCGTAGGGCCGCTCGCTAGGTCTCTGGGATCACAATAGTAAAAGAGTAACATACACCGTAAGGCAGCTCGCTAGGTCGCTGGGATCGCAATAGTCAAAGAGTAACATACACCGTAGGGCCGCTCGCTAGGTCTCTGGGATCACAATGTAAAAGAGTAACATACACCGTAGGGCCGCTCGCTAGGTCGCTGGGATCGCAATAGTCAAAGAGTAACATACACCGTAGGGCCGCTCGCTAGGTCAATGGGATTGCAATAGTCAAAGAGTAACACACTGTAGGGCGCGTCGCTAGGGTCGCTGGGGATCGCAATAGTCAAAGAGTAACATACACCGTAGGGCCGCTCGCTAGGTCGCTGGGATCACAATAGTCAAGAGTAACAACACACCGTAAGGCAGCTCGCTAGGTCGCTGGGATCGCAATAGTCAAAGAGTAACATACACGTAGGGCCGCTCACTAGGTCTCTGGGATACATAGTCAAAGAGTAACATACACCGTAAGGCCGCTCGCTAGGTAGCGCGGTGATCGCAATAGTCAAAGAGTAACATACCGTAGGGCCGCTCGCTAGGTCGCTGGGATCACAATAGTCAAAGAGTAACATACACCGTAGGGCCGCTCGCTAGGTCGCTGGGATCGCAATAGTCAAAGAGTAACATACACCGTAGGGCCGCTCGCTAGGTCGCTGGGATCACAATAGTCAAAGAGTAACATACACCGTAAGAGCATCGCTAGGTCGCTGGGATCGCAATAGTCAAAGAGTAACATACCCGTAGGGCCCGCGCTAGGTCTCTGGATCACATAGTAAAAGATACATACACCGTAGGGCCGCTCGTAGGTCGCTGGGATCACAATAGTCACAAGAGTAACATACACCGTAGGGCCGCTCGCTAGGTCGCTGGATCACAATAGTAAGAGTACATAACCGTAGGCGCTCGCTGTCGGGATCAAATAGTCAAAGAGTAACATACACCGTAGGGCCGCTCGCTAGGTCGCTGGGATCACAATAGTCAAAGAGTAACATACACCGTAGGGCCGCTCGCTAGGTCTCTGGGATCGCAATAGTCAAAGAGTAACATACACCGTAGGGCCGCTCGCTAGGTCTCTGGATCACCATAGTCAAAGAGTAACATACACCGTAAGGCCGCTCGCTAGGTCGCTGGGATCACAATAGTCAAAGAGTAACATACACCGTAGGGCCGCTCGCTAGGATCGCAATAGTCAAAGAGTAACATACACCGTAGGGCCGCTCGCTAGGTCGCTGGGATCACAATAGTCAAAGGTAACATACAATGTAAGGCAGCTCGCTAGGATCGCAATAGTCAAAGAGTAACATACACCGTAGGGCCGCTGGGATCACAATAGTCAAAGAGTAACATACACTGTAGGGCAGCTTGCTAGGTCGCTGGGATCGCAATAGTCAAAGAGTAACATACACCGTAGGGCCGCTCGCTAGGTCCTGGGATCTGAGCATGTCAAAGAGTAACATACACCGTAGGGCCGCTCGCTAGGTCGCTGGGATCGCAATAGTCAAAGAGTAACATACACCGTAGGGCCGCTCGCTAGGTCGCTGGGATCGCAATAGTCAAAGAGCAACATACACCGTAGGGCTGCTCGCTAGGTCAATGGGATTGCAATAGTCAAAGAGTAACATACACCGTAGGGCCGCTCGCTAGGTCAATGGGATTGCAATAGTCAAAGAGTAACATACACTGAGGGCAGCTTGCTAGGTCGCTGGGATCGCAATAGTCAAAGAGTAACATACACCGTAGGGCCGCTCGCTAGGATCGCAATAGTCAAAGAGTAACATACACCGTAGGGCCGCTCGCTAGGTTCCAAGCTTGGTACTCTTCCTGGTACTTAATGCAGGGTAGGAGAACTACCCTTTTATCCACTGCATTAGTACGCAATGCTGTGCTATATACGTATATATCTGATATACACACTTATATAGAAATACCCGACGCATTAACAAGATGTGACTTTTGTATAAATTGCATGATAAGGAGAAGTCTGACTTGCGTATGTAGCCGACACCGTGGGCAGTTCCAATCACACGTGGTGTTTTTATGCCAAATTCCAAGGGGTTGAGGGTAATAAAGATAAAAGCTCCGACTGTTTCCAGCAGCACAAAGAGTCAATTGTTGTGGAATCTGTGAAACACCATCCGGCTAAGTAATTAAGAAGCCCGCGGGCCGTGAAGCCAGACAGGACGTAACTCAGCATCTGCACCACACGGATCTGACATGGCAAATTCACAGTTCGCCGTCACATGTCCACGGTCAGGTCATCGTTACAGCGCTGGCTAAATCCGTGTTAAATCATCAGAATACCCAATGTAATTAAAGGGGAAGGAATGATAAAACAATTTTACTTTTTTTACATTTAATGCATCATTTTTCTGGGAGGTAGGAGCAAGTACCCCCGCCTCCCAATCTTCCAGGAGCTGTAATGAATTTATTACCCACATCTTCTTGGTATCTTCCTCTCCGACAGCCCCTAAACAGTGCCCGTGTATCTAAGGTACAGAGGGATGGAGGGGGGGGGGGGACAGCTAAGAAACTAGGGGTGCATGTGATTGGAAGGTAACACCCCAACTTTCTATTTCTCCATTTGTCTGCCCTGTGACTCCACCCACAATCTTCCCAATGACTTCTCCCAGTCTGCCCTGACCTCTCCCATCCTGCCCTGACTCCTTCTACAGCCCACAATGGCCCCTCCCACCCTGCACTGTAACTCATCCCAGTCTGTCCTGGCCCCACCCATCATACCTGTGACTCCTCCCAGTTGCCCTGACCCCTCCCATCCTGCCCTGACTCCTCCCGCAGCCTACACTGACCCCTCCCACCCTGCACTGTAACTCCTCCCACCCTGCCCTGACTTCTCCCAGATTCACTGACCCCTCCCATCCTGCACCGTAACTCCTCCCAGTCTGCCCTGACCCCTCAAACCCTGCCCTGACTCCTCCCATAGCCTACACTCACCCCTCCCATACTGCAAAGTGACCCCTCCCCTATCCCAGAGGTAGGAGGAGGAGGTGTGTTCCATTACCATAATGGGCAATGTATCACATCACAGCAGATTCCCGATTGTTACCGCAGGGGGCGCTCTATCGCCTCACTGACACCTCTTATCCTGCACTCCTCCCAGTCTGCCCTGACCCCCCCACCCCGTTGACTCCTCCCACAGCCTACACTGACCCCCTCCTACCCTGCACCGTAACTCCTCCCACTCTGCCCGGACCACTCCCACACCCTACACTGACTCCTCCTATCATGCACCGTAACTCCTCCCAGTCTGTCATGACCCCTCCCGTCCTGCCCTGACTCCTCCCACCGCCTACACTGACCCCTCCCATCGTGCACCATAACCCCTCCCAGTCTGCCCTGACCCCTCCCACCCTGCCAACTCATCCCACAGCCTACACTGACCCCTCCCACCCTGCACTGTAACTCCTCCCAATATGCACTGACCCCTCCCACAGCCTACACTGACTCCTCCCATCCTGCACCGTAACTCCTCCCAGTCGGCCCTGACTCCTCCTACCCTGGCCTCCTCCCACAGCCAACACTGACAATCTATCCTTGCACCGTAACTCCTCCCAGTCTGCTGACCCCTCCACCCTGCTCTACTCCTCCACAGCCTGCACTGACCCCTCCTATCGTGCACCGTAACTCCTCCCCCCGCGCGCTCCTCCCACGCCTACCCCTTCTTAGTAGGCCCAAGTCTGCCTGAGCCCTCCCCTCCTGCCCTGAGACCCCTCCCCTATTCCCAGATAGGTAGGAGAATGAGGGTGTCCCATTAACCATAAGACAAGGTATCACATAAACAGCAGTTCCCGATGTTACCGCAGGGGACGCTCTATCGCCTCACAGACACCGAAGGGAGGGAACTGCGCGCGCACGTCCACGTCCCAGACTGCGATTCCCGCCTTTTCCCCCACGCTCACACCGAGGGGGCGTGTCCTTGGTTGATGTCACGGGGGTGGAGTCACATAGAAGCAGCGCTCTCCCCCTTGGTTCTGTTAATGTCTGTACAATGTTATTTCTGAACCGGCTGCCGTAACGTGGGACAGAACCTTCATCGCCAATTTATTTCTATATTAATCCTAATGGGAAAGTCCCACAGTGCAACTTTCTACTTCTACATTTTATATCTATAGGCACTTTAATATACACGTTTGGATCTGTTTTCGGGAGATATTCTCCCGCCTATATCCCTGAGCGATAGATTTTAGAGTTTAGTTTGTTAATCTTTATTAGGATTGTGGGTTTATTTGATCCTACTCCTTCTGCATGTTTTACCTATAGGCACCTGGAACGGGATCGGAGGGGTTAATTGAGTGGGCGGGGGGAAGTGGCGGGAGGGGGCGGGTTGTATTTGTACTCACCTGTACAGCTGGTCTGTAATCCTGATGACGGCCTGATCCAAGATGGCGGAAAACGCGTGATTGTGTAGCTCTTGTGCTGAATAAATAGTTGCACTGTTGTAAAAATACCCAACGTGTGCGCCGGCGGAATTCTTTTCGTATATATATATTAGTACACAACCACACCCATAATGTAGTAATAAATAATAATAACCGATATATAATGGAATAATATATAACCGAGTAAATAATATAATATCCCAAGTAATATATATATATGTGAAAGATATATATATATACCGTAAATTTAATACTACTCTACATATCTCTACCCTCCTGTAATAAACACATAGCTACTGTACTGTACTCCTCTATTATCCTATCCCCCCTCCATGTCCTAGTATATCTCCTGTCCTGTCCTACTAATCTTATATCTACCCGTCCTGTAATACATCTATACCAGCCTGTCCCATACTACTACTCTCTGTACTCCCCCCTCCTGTCCTCCTGTCCTCTATATCTCCTGTACTGTCCTAAAATCTACTATCTCTACCTCCTGGAATAATACTTCTCCTGTCCTGTCATACATCCTCTTATCTATCCCGTAATTAATAATATATCTCCCTCTGGTTAATCATCAGCTCATATATAAATACCCTACTGTCATAATTCATATCTATATCCTGTCCTTACTAATACTCTCTATATCTACCATCATGTAATAATCTATATACTGAATGTAATAATAATATTTATATCAACCGTAATGTAATCATATACTATACCGTAATGTAATAATAATATAATATATATACCATACATGTAATAGTAATATAATATATAACCGTATATCCTCCGCCGCTCCTCTCGCCCCCTCCTGTCCTCGATCCTCTCCTCGCTTCTCCCGTCCTGTCTCAGCACGCTCGCCGCCCCGTCCTGTCCTCCTGCGCGCTCACCCCCCCCGTCTGTCCCCTCCCGCCCTCTCCTCTCTCTCCCCGCCTGTCCTTCTCCCTCCTCCCATCTCTCCGGCCTGGCCGCCTCCTCTCTCCCCGCCATGCCCGCCTCTCTCTCCCCCGGCCTGTACCCTCTCTCCCGGCTGTCCTCGCCGGCTACTCTCGCCCCCTCCTGTCCGCGTCCTCTCTCTCTCGCCCCGGCCGGTCCTCGGTCCATCTCGCGTCGCTCCCGAATGTGGGGTATAATATAATATTATAACCGTAAATGTAAATATATACATATAATATTATAACCGTACTGTATAATATAATATTATACCGTAATGTATAATATATTAATTATATATAATAACGTAATGAATAATTAATATATAGACCGTAATGTAAATATTACATAATGTATGGTATATATAAACTTATATGGAAATTACGTAATATAATATATTACATGTATGGTAATTTAATATATTATTACCTATTCCTAATATAATATATTATACAACGTATGTTACCTAATATAATATGATTACCGTATATGTTATATTCATATAATTATATTACCGGTATGTAATATATAAACTATATTCGTAGTGTGCTGTAATATAATATATATACCGTAATGTATATATAATAGATATACCCGTAATGTAATATTACTATAATATATATAACCGTAATGTAATAATAAATAGTATATACCGTAATGGAATTAAATATATTTATAGCCGTATGTAATAATTATAATATATATACCGTAATGTATAATAGAATATATATACACGTAATGGAATGTACTATAATATATTACCGTAAATGTAATAATATCATATATAGATACGGCGTAATGGAATAGGTAATATAGATACATCCGTAATGTAATAGTAAATATAATATTATACCATAATGTAATATAATTAATATATATACCGTATGTAATAATATACTATATATAACCGTAATGTAATAATATAATATATATACAATGACCGTAATGAATAGTAATCTAATAATTACCGTAATTAATGTTAATAAATATAATATATATACCCACCGTAATGTAATAGTAATATAATATATATACCGTTATGTAATAATATAATATATATACCGTAATGGAATAGTAATATAATATATATACCGTAATGGAATAATATAATATATATACCGTAATGTAATAATATAATATATATCCGTACTGTAAATAATATAATCATATAACCGTCATGGAATAGTAATAATCTTATAACTGTAATTTAATAAAGATAATATATATACCGTAATGGAATAGTAAATATCATATTATACCGTACTGTAATATTAATTAATATATATACCGTGAATGTAATAGTATAATATATATCTACCGGACGTAATAATATACTATATATACCGTAATTCATAATATAATATATATACCTTAATGGAATGTATATATAATTAACGTAATTTATATAATAATAATAAAAATACCGTAATGGAATATACTGAGGTAATATTATACCGTAAATGTAATAGTAATATAATAGATATACACCGTTATGTAATAATAGAATATATATAACCTTAATGGAATGTAATATAATATATATACCGTAATGTAATAATAATATAATATATATACCATAATGTAATAATATATATACTGTAATGTAATAATAATATTATATATACCATAATGTAATAGTATATATACTGTAATGTAATAATAATATTATATATACCGTAATGTAA
>JAACNH010002696.1:0-36257 GCA_019447015.1 Hymenochirus boettgeri
GTTAAGTCCTTTCTTAGCCCAGAATATAAATGGCCCTAAAAAGTTACTGATCTGAAAGAGAAGATGTATTAGATTAGGTCAATATGGGTGGGATGACGTAAGACAGATAGTTTAATCTTTTTTGATAACCTGGCCTTTTATCGGTAGCTGCTAGTGGGCGTAATGCTACAGCTTATTACGAGCGTTCATCCCCGTAGAATACCATGTGGTAGTAAACGTGTTTATCCCGCCCTTATTAATTTGTAAGTAATGAGCCACCTCACCCAGAACCCTGACTAACTTGGCATTAGTTTTCCCTCCCCTTTCTTAAACCCCGTAACTGCCCTACCCACCCTTCTGGTCTGCTAAAATCTCTTCCCTCATCCCACCACCCCCCTCTGCTGGTAGGCGAGGATTATCTGACCCTCTGGAACTAGATGGACAAATGTATTATTATTTACCTCTAAAAATGTTACTATTACTTCCATTCCATCCCCTCACTTGCAACTTATAATTGTTCTCCTTTGACAAGTATGAATAGGGACGTTGACAATTGGTCAATAGGCACAGCCTAGGTGCCCTGAGGTTATAGGGGTGGCTGTCAATCTCCCCACCAATCCAACCCCTTTATAGTCTATTTCTTCCCCCCAAAAGAGAAAGTGGGTGTGGTTTAGGGTGGGGTCTGTGTTTATGGGTGGGGCTAAGGGTGCCAGGCTCTTTTGTCCTACAGCTCCTGGGGATGTAATCCGGGCCCTGAGTCTTAAACTATTTCTTGATATTTAAAGGAGAAAATAAACTTAATTTTTTAAAAATCTAATGTGAAAGTTTTTTCTCCCCAAAACAACCTTTAATTGTTACATTCTTCGTATTATGGTTTGCATTAACTACATGTGAGAATATGATTCTGTAAACGAAGGCCTCAATGTTGTTGCCAACAAAAACCTGCAGCCCATGTAGTTCAATAGCCTGTTGCATGTGCACTTATGTGCCATGCCCCCTGACCCCATCGTAGTTAATGTCTATATGCACGAAAGTATTTCTATACAAGATGTCGTACACACCTATATGTGAAAGTTCCTATACGACTTTGAAAGCGTGTTACCCGCAGTTTATGATGAGCCAGGTGACATTGCCATACAACCGTTTCTGTTGGGCAAAACCACAATAACCTGTTACGGCTGCCTCTTTTTTTTTATACATAGGGTACCCCATCCACACAACCACTGCTGCATTGGTTTTTTAAAACAAGCCCCAGGAAAAGACTTACTGACAGTAATGACCTATGATTTTGTCTTTAAGAAAACAGGGCCTATGTTTGAAAGCGTAACTGTTTTTGTCCATGGACATATGTGTTTCATAAAACTTGGATTTAAGATTTAATACTATGGCCAGGGTGGGATAACTTTAATGATGTGCGCCTTTCTCACTTTTTAACTCGTGCGGTTACACACGACCCACTGTTTCACTCCACCGCCTCTGCAAGCTGGAGCCACGATCTGTGATTGGCGACCTCAGCCAATCATCAAACATGCCTGAATTCCTCAGCCAATCACAAACATGCCTGATTTGCCAATCAGACATGCCTGATTCTCAGCCCAATCACTGTTGGCCTGGCCCCTATTGTGACTTCCGGCAATGAGACCAGAAGCAGAGCGCCATGGGAATGAACTGGTATGTCTGTTTATGGGCTTTATAAAAACTAACATAGTGGTGGTGGGGGTGGGCTGGGTACTGTACGCTATAGAAAAATTGAGTCTGATGTGGTGGGAGAAAACTTTAGAAATGATGTCCAACCATTCCACTAACATCTATACTTATTATCCCCACCCCCAAAACCCCAAGAATGGTTTTTGTACTAAAATAATCTGATCTCTGGCCCATGTTTGCTGGCTTCACTTCTGGGGTGCAGCCATCGTCACAAGCCAGACTGGGTGGACATCACATCCTTACCAGCTGTCAAATAAGTAACAGTCCAACGCATCTGGTCTATAGTGAGGAATAATTTATTATCAATGTTACGGTGCCTTACATCTGTGTGAGATCTCTGAATGGGTCATTGGCTACAGAGGTTGTGAAACACTCAAGGAATGTCTGTGCCGATGGAAATCAGGCATAAAGGAGGTTACTTATTAGGATCTCAGGATTAGGGGTGGAAAGGGTAGGAAGTATAGATCTTTAGAGTGGGGTGTGGAATTCCAATTCCACAATTTAAACTACAATTCTTTCAACCACCACTTTACTTTTTTGTTCTGTCCCTATTTTTTTATGATATCTAAAACTTCTTAGCTTTCAGCTGTTATCAAGTGTTCTGTAAACATTCTACTGTACAATCTGGAAAGTTGACAGAGAGATACAGGAGGTTTGTTATAATATTTTTAAAATATCCCCCCCTTTTAGCTGTTGCTGTTTTTTGAGCCTTCTACTGAATCAACAGTAGGGGTAAGGAGGAGGGTGTAAATGTATGGACTATATGACGTTATGTCTTTATTCACCCTCCTCAATTACATGTTGAATTACTTGGTAGGTACCTGATGAAGGGGGATAAACCTGATGTTACTGATGTTTACTTCCTCATTTGCCTTGTGTTCGTCTTCCTCTACTGAAAACGTTGACTTTAACAGATGAGTCAGGTCAGATGATAAAAAAGGAGTCAGTTAAAAAATGTAGGGGTAGATACTGAGCCTGAGCAAAGCAAGTTACTTGTTTTAATGAAGCAGCAACACACACACCTCAGGTAAGAGCTGCTTTATATATATTAACACGCAGACAAAGTAAAATTTTCAGGTAGTTCCCCTTTTAGTCTGCAAAAACATCCTGCTTACACAAAGAAATAAAACAGGACTAGGATATAGTGATAAGGAAAGATTTTTATTGTTTTTGCTTTTTAAAGCATTTATGTTATATTGCTCGGTTCGTATATTTTTCCTTCTTGGGTGTACTGTTTTTTTCTTCTCTTGGGGCATTATTTTCCATTCCTCTGCAAGTCTTGTGTCCCACACTGACTCCCACTTTGTACTTCAGAAGCCTGGGTCATAATCTCCATGAGAGCCATCAATTCCCGTGTCAACCTCTCCAATTGCTCAGAATGTTGTGTATAGGAACGGGAGAAGAGCAGGTTTGATAATAGTTCCTTCTGGGATACTGGATACTTTCTTCTCCCCTGGACATTTTTTCCATTCCTCTGCAGTTCCCTGATGCCCTTCTTTTCATGAAAAAGGAAACATTCAGATCAATGAGAACTAGGTTCCAAAGACACTTTAGTTGCTATAACGATAACAAAAGCTAATTATTTTGCTCTTGAATGGGGTCATTGAAGCTACCAGAGGGGTGACACTAAGGAATTCTGTGCCATGAAATCAGCATTATAAAAAGGTTACTAATTAGGACTCTCAGGATTAGGAGGTGAGAAGGAAGGTATAGATTTAGAGGTGGGTGGGTGGTGGAATTCTCCAATTCCACAATTTTAAACTACAAATTCTTTATCTTCAACCACCCATTATCTTTTGTTGTTCTGTGCCCCTTATTTTTTTAGATATCAAAAACTTCTTAGCTTCAGATTTACTCAAGTGTTCTGTAAAACACTTCTACTGTAACAATCTGGAAATTGACAGAGGAGACAGGTAGGGTTGTTTATATAATCTAAATATCCCCCTTTCAGCTGTTTTTTTGGCCTTCTCGGATAACGTTAGGGTTAAGGAGGAGGGTGTAACAGTGGACTATATGTGACGTTGTTTTATTCAACCTTAATTTACCATGGTTTTTAAAAGTTACTTGGTAGGTTACCTTGATGAAGGGGGAGAAGAACCTGATGTTACTGATGTTTACTTCCTCATTGCCTTGGTGTTCGATCTTCCCATCTTACATGAAAATGTTTGACTTTACAGATAGTCACGGTCGATTTGAAAAAGAGTAGCTTAAAATGAGGGGAGATACTGAGCCTGAGCAAAGCAAGTTATGGTTTTAATGAATGCAGCAACACACATCACTCAGAGTAAGAGCTGCTTTATATATGATTAACACACAGACAAAGTAAAATTTTCAGTAGTAATCCCCTTGTAATCGTGCAAAACCCTCTGCTTACACAAAGAAATAAAACAGGTACTAGGATATATTCTAAATAGAACGATTTTTAATTGTTTTTGCTTTTTAAACAATTTATGTTTATATTCTCTTCAGATAATGTTTCCTTCTTGGGATGTTTTTTTCTACTCCTTGGGACATTTATTTTGCATTCCTCTGCAGATCTGCCATTTTTCATGATTATAGTGAGAACTTATGGTTTCCAAAGGCACTTTAGTTTTTGATAAAAAGGAAACAAGCCTAATTAGTTTGCTAATTAACGGGCCAGGTCCACCCTTCCCAACAAAAATGTAACCTCCAGCAGATCACCCCCAAAACCTATACCGTCACTAGGTTTAAATCGGGCCCCCGAAATAGTTACAGCCAGCCTCATTCCTCACTGCCGTTCTGATTGTGCTCCGTGCCCTTTTCTATGCTCGGAAGCAAGCAAAAGAGGCGTAAGACGGACAGCGTGATAGTGATCAGCTGGACAACATCGTGTCTCAGCGAATGACTGTCAAGGTGCAGTTCGAGACCCTTTAAAGAGCAAAGCTTAATTTTTTGCAGTTTACCTCTTATAATACTAACCGTAAAACGAAACCTGACTTCGTGCTACCTTTTCTCTTTGTGAAGATGTATTTGTGTGTTTCGTAGTATAAGACTGAGATCTGAGAGGGAATAAGAAGCAAAATCTACTGTTATCCAAATACACAGTTTTACAGTAATTGCTGATAAATATTCACATACACAAGTGAGCAGCATTGTGGGGCTCGGCTCATGGGTTAAACTTATGTCCTACACATATTTGAGTAGATTTAAACCCACACTTGAATGGCCAATATTGCAATAGTTGAATATGAGGGATTGAATATATCAAACAAAAATTTACAACAACCAAACTGAGGTGCCTGGATAAATAGGCCTAAGGGCATTCAGAGATAATTCTCCTTATACTTGTAAAATTAGCATAGAACTATTTTGAACAAGGCAACTTGATACCATGAATCTAATTAATATATTTCTGTTACTTACCTTTAAGATGTGGCATGTCCAAAATTAGAAATGCCTTTGAACCGAGTAGAGAGGTGTCATAATATTCCTCTATGAATTTTGTGTCTCTTAGTTTGTTTTTGTGTGGGTCTTCTCCTTTGTGGTCTTTAGTCAAACTGGCTTGAGAACAACATCATGAGAATGTTGTAGACCTAATACACATCATTAAATAAATAGAAATGTCATGTAAAGACTTTATATAAATGTATTGTGTGTGTCCAGCACTAAAGAATAAAAAAATGATGAAAACTAAAATATTTATCTTTAAAAGAAAAACCTTATTGCTGATTGTCAGTCCAGTTTTTATAGAATTATAAGATCAGATCTCACTTATGACAAGGAGTTACAAAGTAGCCATCAATATTTTGAAATCTACATATATATTAAACTATGTAGGAAAAGTAAGGAAAAATAACAGCAACATTTGCTTACAGGAATTGATGTTTATCTTGGTGGTTCCCCTTGAAGACATTGTTCCTCACTGACTCAGGATTCCTGTGTTGTCTTAAAATTTTTAAAACAATACACTTTAAGGATAATCATCATTAAATAAAGGGTTTGTAAAGTATAAACAATTTTTATAGGATTTCTGGCTATATATTGAACTCTAGTGAGTTAGGATCTGGTGTTACAGTAAACAGTGTAATTTATCATTTAAAATTCTGTTGGCAATAAAAGGCAATGTACAACCCTTAAATATAACAGGTTGTATCTCCCCAAAGCTTTAAAAGAGCTTCTAATACTCACAAGCCCATCAGTTGCTGTTAAAAAAGAGATTTTACTGTGATCTCTCTACGTTTTTGAGCACTGCCAAACAACCTCACTGGAGCATACAAAAAAGTTCCCTGGGCACAGTGGGAGAGGGGTGCAGCAGTTAGAACAGCATTATTATGGCTATTGACGTATTACTGTTTTTAAGTTTTTAGAGGGTGATACGTTTTTTATTTATACATTCACAACAGTTTACCATTAAATAAACATATAATGTACAGTAGTTTTCCAGTGTATCTTTTTAAGTAAAGTATAGTCCGATACAACAATTCTTGTCCTGCTACTTTGTACTGGATATGTACAATAGTCATGTCAAGTAGCTAGAACTAATCCCTTATATTTGGGTGTCTATTAAAAACCTGCTTCGATTTCAATTACTAAACTAAAATGTTATGATTCTGTTTTCTGAATTTAATTCCGTTTAGAATAAAATAATAACAAAATAAACAATGACAGCTTACAGTATAATAGGGGGGCAATGATCTAGATTGTTCTTGTTTTTCAGTTTACCTTAACATCTCTAATTGGGTTTGTCCAGAGTCGGTAAATAACTAATTTTAGTTGATACGGGCTGTATAATAATGGTTTGTATCAGGGGCAAGCTTGCTTTTAATTTGCTATAACTCCAAATTGGTGACGTATTTGTAATGAATTATACAAACGGAAAATATTCTGATTGTTGGTAATTTAACGTCTTATTATGTTACATAGCAAAACAGCTAGAATGAGTACATTTTAACACGTGGTGGTTTTCCTTGGTGCCATTTCAAGGGCTTACTATTCCTAATGACCGATATATCACACTTGAAAATAATAAATAAAAATAGGTGACCATAAAAGTTATTTTAATCATCAAATTATTAAAATTCCTATAGAAGATTTACGACTTAACGCATATCTATTTGCAGACTCACGGAAACTAGCAAGTCAATAAAATTAATTATAGGTAATTTGAGAATGTTATTTTACTTAAATTCTTACTCTTGTGTCATATCCTTTATTAAGCAAATGTAGCTCCCTATGATCTCTGGAGCTGCCAATGAGGGTTCCAGCTAAGTCCCGATGCTAGATCTACTGGCCCATTAAAGAACCGCCAACCAAAGTCAACTGAAAGTAGGATACGTTAATGGAAAAGTTGGTTTTTGAAAACATAATAGGCCGTGTGAAAGTAATATAAAATCTAAATAATAAGGTAATATTAAATAGTTAACTTAGTGCCATATATATAAGCCTTTAAATATATTGACAGCTCAAACAACTAAAATAAAATATAAAAATATAATACTGTATCTGAAGGAAATAAGAGTGCTACAAATAACGTATTGTGTGACCCACGATACCAATTAAATTATACCTAATACTATATATATAACATGAATTGTAAATACTTGCCCATGTATAGGGCCAGTTGGATATGATGACCGCCACACATCCAATCATGTAAAAAGGGTTCTTAACCCCTTATTAAAGGTGAAAACAACCAAATAACATCAGCCTTTTTATGTGCTCACATCAGGGGTCACTGGAATCCCATTGGACTCCCCACACTGGACAGGCTGGGGCCTGAATGGGGGTGTGTGTTAGTTTTTATATAAACTGTGTATTGCACCTGTTACCGAGCATCTGATGAAGGTGGCTAGGCCCCCGAAATGTTATTTGGTTGTTTCACCTTTACTAAAAATGGGGTTAAGGACCCTTTTCAACTGATTGGATGTGTGCGGTCATCATTTATCTCAACTTACCTTCTTGGCAGAACGTTCAAGTGACCAGCACCACCAGGAATCGACTAAGGCACATGCTAGTGGCCCAGGGTGTGCAGCTGTCCTCACTTACTATAATATTGGGACATGATAGGGCCAGTCACTTCTTGAGGCCAGCAGAAATTGGCCAAAATTAATTATTTCCGTATATATAACAGCCTTAGGTTTTTGGTACCTGTAAAATGATGATACAAATTTTCACTCACTTAATCTTAAACTTTCCTCCCTCCTTTGTCAAGCAATGTTGTCTGATTTCAGGTCTCGATGTGAGGTCATATGTTTTTCATGCAGAAAAAGGAGACCCTGAATAGGTTTTAGATAAAACTTTGTAAGTTTCTTACTCAATTTAGTTAGTCAAAAAAAAGTATCACATGTAAATCCTAAAAATGTCTTTTCATGTTTTATATCTATAGCTATTTAATCATTAAACATATCATGTAATACTCTGTCCCCATAGATGAAAGTAATTAATAATAAACAGTTCTCGAGTTAATCAGAGTTTATCCATACCCAAATGTGCTTTTATACTGTAATCTCATTATAAATAATTTTTGAAAAAAAAACTCAGGCTTCCAGGCAGAATGCTAAAAACAAAGTGGCAGGCGTTATTCCTTTAGACCCACAGCATGGTTTACACGTTAGGACCTCTTTCAAGTTGAAAAAGGTCATTGACTCAAAACAGCACGTGGTTTCTAAGGGAAATAAAGCCAAGTCACGTTTTTTTGGCAGAAAAGCATTCTGCCTAGAGCCTGAGTTTTTAAAAATATTTATTTATAATGATGTTTTAAATTTTTGAAACATGTTTGGATAGAGTCAGTTTTGAAAAACTGCTTTGCCATATAGATTTAACCAGTGAAACCATTTTTTTTTTATAATTTATATCAGGTGTGTGGAGCCACATCATATAAACACAGTGGTAAACCTTAATGTAACTCGTAATACTTTCATTGGTGATGTATCTAATCATCTTTCTGGTAGCCAGTGGTTTCCACCATGGTGTGCAATAAGATCAGTTAAGCTCCTCCATTCACTATCCATAATAACCTAAAACATAGGGGGCAAATTGTATTTAATTATTAGAAATTAATTAATGACTAATTGTTCAGTTCTCAGCCGCCTATGAAAAAATTCATTTCCGTGCTATTTAAAAAAAAAAAGTGTGTGTGGAGTGTTGGGTTTGGCTTTAAACTTAAACCAAAGGCTGTTATTAATCTGCCAACCTACGAAACCATTACTCAAACTCCAGCACGAAGTGATATAGGTCCAATGCTTCTTCTCTAAAGGCCTATCTATCCCCCTCAGAGGTTGTTGGGGACAAGAAAGTGATTGATTATTATGGGATACGATGTATTCTTTTAAAATTCTATTTCACAAAATCTAAGATCAATAAGATTTATACTTCCATTGTATAATGTCCACTAAATCCACACTAAGTAACAACCAAAATTTATTAACTTACCCATAGTCAGTTCTGGGCAATGAAGGTTCGTGTGAGTGTCGAAATTGAAGCGCCATAAGCAATGACAATGTTTTTATGGTACAATCGGTAATAAGATTTGTGCCTTCCCTCCCAGTACTTTGTAGTTGGTGCCCTGTTTTAATTATAAAGTTAAAAGCTATTATAACTTGTACAATTTACAAATGATAATAAAAGTTCCCAGATTAACAGAACTATACATTTTATAGGTAGTGACCTCTATCGCTTTCCCAAAATAAGATATCACAGATATAACAAGTTACATCTTACTTTGGATGTTGTAACTTTAACGGCGATGTCTGTTTCTGTGGCCTTCGTTGTCGTCCTAAACATAGAGCAAATTTTAAGAGGATTTTGAAAACATCTACAATTCGTATGAATTTAAATGGACTGTTTAATTACGGTTGAAAACCTCTAAAGACATCAAATGTCTTTAATATATCATTTTATATAATATATTATCCAAATACTCAATATTATACATAGTGAAATCAATGAAGAATGAAACTATTCAGATATCTTCATCAGCATAACTAAATATAAACCTTATTGTTCATAGGAATCGCTTACTTATAAAACCACAGCCAAAACCACCATTCCAATAAGCTCTAAGTCTGAAAATATCCAGCAAGATTCTAAAGATGTAGAGTAAACAAAAAAATAATCATAATTATCGGACACAACTGGCAAAAGAAACAAATAAAATAATTGAGAATAGTAGTAACAATATTAAAATGTATTAGTTAATTTAAGTGCGTTAGTTTAAAACAAAAACTATTTTTTTTAAAAATTTGTTAATGTCTTCTTTGCTTACTTCATGGTGGCAAGATGATTTCATACAGTGGTGATTTCTTTAAAAAAGAAAAAATGATACATTTTATTAAAAATCAATAATTCACAGTAAAGATTATTTATTCGGTTTATATTCAGTGGCCAATACACTGGCAGCTGTTACTAGTGCATCTGTCTGTTGCTTGCTAAATGCCACATGAAAAAGAATGCACATAGCATCAGAAGTGAAGCGAGGGATTGGGGTGCTCTGGTTAAATATACTTATGAAGTCTGGGAGCATTGTAACCTACAGGGTTAGGTTTGGGGGGGTTGTTAAAGCTTATAGTAAAATTTAGTTTGGGCAGTGAAAATTCATTAACATTGCTATGAAACGGCCCCCTTAACTTTTTTCTGTACTAACGGGAAACTTTCATTTAAGCTTAAAGGACAATTATACTTACCTTCCCTTGCTCCAGATCTTCAGTAGTACTTTTACCCAGGGTGAGACCTGAACCGCTAGGTCCTCACCCTGATTCACAAACCCTTCAGCAGTGGTTGCAGCCACGCTGCTCTTGTAGGCTTTCCGCCCCCTCCTCCCCACGCGGGCGACGAGGCCAATAGAAAGGGCACGCTCTGCAACAAGGGTTTTGCTGCAAACACCGTCTGCTAAAGGGTTTGTTAATCCCGGCGGGGTGGATTTCCTAGCGGTTCAGGTGTGCCTCACCCTGGTAAAATTGTTTATCTATCAATGCAGCTCTGTAGCGGATGAAGTGTGAGTATAATGTCCTTTAATGTTACAAAAAATATTGGATTTATTGTTGTTTGTGTCACTTGTTAAATCTATTTTGTTTTCTACTAGGTGTTTAAGAGCTGAGAATGAGATATCAGCTTTGAGGCTAAAAATAAGTTTGCATGTATGAAAACATAGACTTATATATAAATGGCCCTCTGCCACTTCACTTTGGGCAATGCAAAAAGATGGCCGGGTTTTTTTATACATGACGTTGAATGTTGGAGAGAAAGTCACAGGAAAGTCTCAGGAAGTGTGTAACTTATTATGTATGCCAGCTTTAGGGGAGCTGCCGTTTATCAACAACCAATACCAATAGTATATGTAATTAAAATGACGTATTCAAGATATAGAAATAGGACATAATTGAAGTAGTTTAAAATAGATTTTTAACTTGCAGGATACAATTGATATTAAAATTTTTCCAATCCTGGATTTAATCAGTAACATGCGCTGTCTAGTAAAAATCGTTGCCATCTTTAAAAGGTCTATTTTATTTTTCTGTAATATAAATGTGCAAGTTGTTTATTATTACTTCCTCGACAGCTGGGATAAAAGTTTCTGCTGTTCTTGAGCTGGATCTACAAAACAAGTTGACATCAGGTGAAAACATACTATTAAATGTGAATATTAGATGTATTACAAGTAAACAACAAAGTTTGTGTACTGGTATGTAAAATAAAAGATCTCTTTATAAAAGACAAGAAAAAAAAGTGAGGGTAGACGTATACATTGACAATAAAACAATTCTGTATTTTTCAACCCCACACAACCTAGCCACAAGACAATCTGTGCTGGTTACCATATAGGTAGGTACTGTAAGGCTAGATTTACCTTTAGCGGTTCATTAGGGGGAAAGGGGTTTCTTGACGCTTACATAGAGGGGTAATAAATTCCAGAGGATGGAGCGACGAGACAAAAATGTTTAAGGTGAGAGAGGAAGCAGTCCCGAGTGGGGGGGGTTCGTACAGGCGGGTTGTTTGCGATGAGCATGAGTGGCAGCCCGGAAATATAGGGACAGACTGGCTTGGAGAGGAAATATAAGGAGAGCAGCAGAGCAAAGTGATTTTAATGTTAGGAGGAAGATTTGTATGTAATAAGCACTGTTTTAAACGGGGAGCCAGGTTGTTCCTATAAGAGGAGATTTGGGATCTGTTTATTAATGAGCAACAGTACGTGTGGCAGAGTTAAGTACAGACTAAGGGAGAGAGGTGGGTAAGCAGGTGGGAACAGGAATAACCAAAGTAGAGTTCAATAGTCCAGACGCGATAGGATGAGAGCAGCATAAGCATTGCGGTGGGTCGGTGAGAGAAAGGAATCTTCTGCGGATTTTGCTCATGATTGTAAGAAACGAGAAGCGTTCAGGTTTTGCAACATAGTTGATGTGGTTTTAAAAAAGGAGGAGAAAGGAGCAATAATTACCCCAAGGCTGATGGCGATTGGATAGGGAAAGAATGGGGTATTCTCAACAGAGGAGGGAGAAAGATCGGATCAGTTCAGTTTAGAAGATTAATTGAGGTACGGTTACATTAGGAGGAGGATGGGCAAGGAGGCAGTCGGAGACGCGTGATGTGGATGTCAGGATTAGCGTAGGGTGGACAAGTAGATTGATGTATCGGCTGTATAAATGTATATTGATTGAAGCCAAAAGGGTAATAACATCTCCCAATCCGGAAAATAGTGTAAGGGAGAACAATAGAGGGTCCAAGGGACAGACCACCTGCGCGACCCCCACAGCCAAGAGGAACCGAGACAATAGGGGGGGGGTAAGTATTGCTAGCATAAGATGACAGAGCAAGTTTCTGTCAGAGAGATAGGATAGAAACCAGGATGCCACTTCATCCGACTACCAAAGAAGAAGTAAAGCATAGGAGGGAATGATCGTTGTGTCGAAAGTCAGAGGAGAGGTCAAGGAGGAGAAGTGTAGAAACTGACCATGGCCTTTGCAACTGCAGATCATTCACAACCGTACCAGGAATCGTCCCGGTGGAATGCACAGGACGGAATCCGATTGCAAAGGATCCAATGGTTATGAGCATGAAGTTTAGCGATACGGGAAAAGACTTTATCGTTCTAGGCTAGCATTTAGGGCCTATCGGTAAGAGAGAGACCGGTGCGTAATAATTGAATAAAACAAGAGTGGTCCAGCTGAGGGCTTTTTAGTATGGGCGCTTACATGGGCACGCTTAAAGAATGAAGGGAAAATTCCAGTGTCTGGAAGCGCTGAATGAGTGGGTGAGTATCGGAACAAGAGGGGTCTCAGGGCGGTTGGTTACACAGACCAATTACTTGTTTAGTGAGAACATTTCTGGTGATATATCGGAGATATAATCATGTACTCTCTTAAGGTACTATAATATGAAATACCAAGACTAATATATCTGGCCCACCCGGCCCATTTGCTTTGCAATCGCAAAAAAGATTGGGACAGATTTTTTTATGAACTCACTGAATGTCATGAGATGTCATGGAAGTATACAGGTTGGGAGTTTGTGTTATGGCCAGATTTAGGGTAGCTGCCATTATCCAACAAACCACAGTTTATTTAATTTTCTTTTATTAACGATCTGTAATATAATGTTTATGTTTACTTACTTTCTCTCTCGGAAAGCTGAGAAAAAAAAGTGGGGGCCGGTGTTTTTTTTATGACATGATGGATATTGTTGGAAGAAAGTTAATAGGAGTCCAGTGGGTAAGTTCGTACTGTACGGCCGCTTTAGGGTAGCTGCCGTTTATCAACAATCAATACCATAAATGTATATGTAAATAAAATCGAAGTTCAAGATAAGAAATAGAGCATATTAACATAGTTTTTAAAATAGATTTAACTTGTTCAGATGGTAACATTAATATTAAAATGTTTTCCAATCCTGGATTTAATAGTAACATGCGGTGGTCTATGAAAATCGTTTGGCCATAGTTTGGGTAATAAAGGGTCTATTTTTATTTTCTGTAATATAAATGTCAATTGTACTTCTTTATCCTCGACCAGATGGGTAAAGTTTCGCTCCTTGAGCTGGAAGCTACAAACAAGTTTACACGGTATTAAACATACTAATACATGTGATGATAAATGTAACTTAAACACAAAAAGTGTGTACTGTATGTAAATATAAAGATCATTGGTGTGAAAAGCCAAAGAAAATTATTCAGACCTATTTGTGCTATCCGTTCTCCTTTTGTCAAACTAAAGTCTAAAACAGCATCCATAGAAAATTCAGTGACAACAGTTGTTATTAAATCCTCCAAATTAAGTCCACACTTACCTGCCAGGGAATGACACTGGCAAAGTCTCAGAACATTATGGTCTTACGGAGGAAAGGGAGGGTGTAAAACACGTACCAATAATCTGGTTTAATATACATGGAACGTGAACGGGGCGTGGATATATCTGGTGCGCCATAAGTGACGCAACTCACTTAGCTTCAATATCCCAACGAGGGGTGGAGGAAGTATATAGACTGAGATATGCCATGGGGTGGGTGGCTGACGAAAAGTGTGGATGATATTTTAGATATGTGCAAAAGTCATGAGCATAGTCCTTAGTCCCCCCCCAAACCCCCCTTTTTTTTAGTAGCTACTGTTAACAATATGCCAGGAAGTTATGCTATTGAAATATCACAACTAAGACATAACTTTTTAAGATTCGCAGAGGATGCCGAAGATGAAGAATAGCGCCATTGATATTCGATGAAGAAATGTCTTGAAATTCGTGGTGAATTTACGAACAGTCGAGGTAGCTAGGGTTAGCTGATACCTATTCAAAAATCCTATAAGTCGTAAATGTATACAATACTGTATTATTAGACTAGAATACGTTATTTTTACTTGTAGATAATATATAAATGGTTCCAATTGACATATGTAGGGTGGTACATAGAATAATCCTGTCAAGAGAAAGTATTTTGATTGTCGAAATAATATAGAGGTGGGAAGTCCACCTTACCCTCAGACAGGGGACGCCTGAAAGTTTCTGCTACCTTGATTCATGGAACAAATACGATCTCTAACAAACTCAAGTTAAGGACGGGGTGCAGAAACACGTAAAAAAAGGAGGGAGAGATCAATCAAGGGGGTAAAATACATATTGGGAGGGTAGTAAATCATAGGGGTTTATAGATGAACATATTAGGATCAGGGAGGCTATGGAGCTGATTGTGACGATGGGATAGATTAAGGGTTTGAACGGATTGGGAGGTAGAATCATAAGGTTTGATGACGATGGGAGGTAGATCATAAGCTTGTTGCTATATAGAAAAAAGAAAAGAACTGAAATTAGTATATTTATTTAAGTTAACAACATAATAAAAATAGGCCATAATTTGCAGAATGGAAAGTCTAATTGGATTCAATTGTTTTGATTTAAATATATATTTTGTTTTTTATAACTTGCTCACCGGCTGGTCCAGATAAATCGCATTCCTCAGGGAGGCGCTAAATAAAGGTTACAATTATGAAGTAATGTTAATAGTAAAACATCTGATAAAGAGCTGTGTTGTGGTGAAAGATAAAAATGGTTGGTTGTAGAGCGATGGAAAAATAGATAGACATTGGAAATGGTTATGTTATTCAACATAAATTAAACCCAAAATAAAAAAGGATGTTGTGATTGGAAATTCTAATGTATTGTAGTTTTAGTGTAGTTTCTTTAACTTTTGTGAATCAAAAACATGTGAGAATTCAGAAAATGCAAAAAAATTTTAAAATTTAATTCTATTATATCAAGGGCCATCTCATAGTGAAAAAAACACCTTGAGACATTATACACATAATAATTTGTGCTAATGCCTCCCTGTCTCTCACCCTTTTTCTTGGGCTCTATTTTTGAGATAGAATAATCTGGGTTACACACACTAACAGATCATTGAAAGATGATAGACAGGATCTGCATGATCCTGTCTGCATCTTTCAAAGATCTGCATACACACCGTCCCGAGCGTTATCATCATAGGGTAGAGGAGAAAGCTCAGGACTGTGTGTTTCCCCCTCGCCGCGCAGGGAACTCCTTATATGGGAGTCTAACGCGAGCCCCACGATGACATTTTTGGTCTTTTTCCAAACGGGCGTTTTAGCCGACCTATCGTTAAGCAGCCGTTGAGCCGTTCGAAAAACGAATGTGCACACAGTACAGAAATGCCCCTATACTGTCGGATCACGGTATCAGGAGGCTTACCGTTACTGTTGTGTACCCAGCTTGAATATCTCGGTTGCAGGAGTGCCCCCTCCCTCTCTACTATTCCCCCATGCCTGTTAGCTGGCCTGAAAAGGAAAGCCGCTCATGTGTAATGAGATCTTTGAAGTTCTCCTCATCAGCGTCATCTGACCTACATTGAACTCCACCCACTCTGGGACAGTGGCCAATGAATGCAGTGTCTCTGTTGTCCTGGAAGACACCTGGTAGATAAGTGCGTGTGAAGTTAAAGTTTACACGACATTTTCTACTGCAATCTGATTTTCCCTTCTATTGGACTACAACAAAATCATTTTGTTTGTTTTATTTTGTGTAACTACTACTTCCGTCCTCTACAGCTAATGCTTCTGGGACCAATTTCATGACTTGTAAGCTAAAAACACAACTAGTTATATATTATAGGATAAAATATAGAAAAGATAGATGAATAAATTGTTTTTATATTAGTACAGATTGTGGATCAGTCTGCATGCATTTGTGTGATGTCTGCCTGCATGTGTATACTGTATGTCTTTTTACATGTGTGTAGTGTTGTCTGCGCATGCATGTGTGTATGTCCATCTACATGCATGGTGTATGGTATGTGTGTGCATCCATGGGTATGTTGTGTTTGTCTGTATGCATGTTGTGCGTGTGCTGTAATGTGTTTTTTGCTACTGCATGTATCATGTGGTACGTCTCATGCATGGTGTGTATGGTGTATATGTTTTACTTACTTCTTCCGACCAATGATGAGAGAAAGTTCTGCTTCCTTGAACTGGAAGCTACAAACAAGTTTACATGGTGATGATGATAAATACTAATACATGTGATGTAAAATGTATACATTAAAGACAAAAGTGTGTACTGTATTGTAATTTAAAGATACGGCAAGCACGGCTGAGTCATGGTTTGCACTGATGCCTTGCAGCGCAGTGGTCCTGAGTAAATCACACACAAGTTGTACCATCTTCAAGGAGTGTCTATTTTTGCTTCTGGTAGGAAGGGAGGGTGTGAAACAAGTAACCAATTGATGGTTTAGTGAGGTACACTTCGTGATATATCTGGGAGATATAATCATGTAGTCTTAAGGTACTAATAGATATGAAAATACATAATACTAATATATATGGCCCACTGGCAAATTTGCTTTGCAATCGCAAAAAAGATTGGGATGGGAAATTGTTTATGACATCACGTGAATGTAGAAGAATGGCGGGAATGTCAGTGGGTCGAGTTTTGCAAGTGTATGCGTCAGCTTTAGCTTAGCTGACTTTGTTCATTTCAACAACCAATGCCCTAAAGTATACGGTATTGTAAAGTTATTTCAAGACTAAAATACATCTATTTTTTTTTTAACTTGTCATGATAACGATTATTCATACTTAAATGTTTCCAATTCTGGATTTAATAGGTAACCATGTGGTGGTCTACGCCAAAACCCTTGTCATTGTAAAAAAGTACTATGTTATTTTTCTGTAAATATAAATGATCATTATAGTTTACTTACTTCCCTTTCATTCGACAGGTGAGCTTAAAGTTTTTTCCCTGCTCCTTGATCTGGAATCTACAAAAACAAGTTTTAATAAACTGTAAAACATTCTGTAACATTAGTTTAATGGGAGGGAGAATCATAGGGTTTTTTGACTATGATGGGTAGGTGTAATCCTAAGGCGTTGATACTGATTGGGATGGTAGAATCATAAGGGTTTGATACATACTGAGTGGGAGGTAGAATATCAAGGGTTTGATCTGATTGGAGGTGAATCATAAGGGTTGAACTGATTGGGAGGTAGAAACATAAAGGGTTATTGATGGGATTAGTCATGGGTGATGGATGAATCATGGGTTGATAGATGGGTAGAATCATAAGCTTTTGGATATGTTATAGAAAAAGAGAAAAGAAACTGAAATTATTATATATTTTAAGTTAACCAACACAATAGAAATAGGCCAATAACATTTTGCATAATGCGAATTCTTAATTGGATTTCAATTGTTTTGATTTAAATATATATCTTCCCGGTTTTTTACAACTGCTCAACGGCTGGTCCAGATTAATCGCAATTCCCTCAGCTGGAGAGCTAAAAAAATAAAGGTTACAATTATGAAAAAGTAATGTTTTAAGGAACATCTGATAAAAAGCTTGGTTGTGCGTGAAAAAGATTAAAATGTTTTGGTTAGAGCAGATGTGGAAAAATAGTAGAATGTTGAAATGGTTATGTTATCAAATATAAAATTAACCACTACATAAAAAAGGATTTGTAATTGGAATTCTATGTAGTTTAGTTTTTGTTTAGTTTTTCAACTTGTTAATCAAAAAATTGTAGAATTAAGAATGCAAACTAAATATAAATTTAATTCATATTATAAAGGGCATCTATAGTGAAAAAACACCTTAGACATTATACACATAAATACATTTGCTACTTGCTCCTGTCTCTCAACTTTTTCTGTTGGATCTATTTTTGAGATAGACTTAAGCTGGGTAACACCACACGACAGATCATTGGAAATAGACAACAGGATCTGCAATGATCCTGTCTGATCATCTTTCCAAGATCTGCATAAACACACAGTCCTATAGTTCTCATCATAGGGAAAGGCTGCAGGACTGTGTGTTCCTCGGCCGCGGCAGACTTCCTCTATAGGTCTGTCTACGCTGCCGATGGACATTTTGTGTCGTTTTCAAATGGGCGTTTGGTGGACCTGATCGTTAGGCGCGCCGGTTGAGGCTCGTTCGAAAAACTAAGTTGTCACACATACCGAGTAAAGACCCGATACTGTCCGGATCCAAGGTATCGAGGCTCTTTACCGTTACGTGTTGTACCCAGCTTAATCTACTGTGCAGGGAGTGACCCCCCTCCCCTCTCTGACTATCCCCATGCCTGTTACTGGCTGAAAGGAAAGCCGCTCTGTGTATGAGATCTTTGAAGCTCCCCTCAATCAGACGCTCATTTTGACCTAATTGAAAACTCCACCCCCTGGACAGTGGCCAATAGAATGCAAGGTCTCTGTTGTCCGGAGACACCTGGTAGTAAAGTGCGTGTTTGAAGTAAAGTACACGGAAATTACTACTGCAATATCGATTTCCCTCATTTGTGACTACCAACAAATATTTTTTGTTATTAATTTTTGTGTAAACCTCTACTTACGTCTTCTACAACTAATGCTTCTGACAATTTCATCGATCAATCGACTTTAAGCTAACAAAAAAAAATAGTTAATATTATAATAAAATATAAAAGATATAGTAGAAATAAATTGTTGTTATATTACAGATTGTGTGTATCAGTCTGATGACATTTGTATGTATGCCGCTGCTAGTGTTACCTGTATGTCTTTTTACATGTGTGTATGTTTGTCTGCTGCATGCATGTGTGTGTAATGTCCATTACATCTGTGGTGTATGTATGTGTGGCATCATGTGTAGGTGTGTTTGTCGTATGCAGTGTATGTGTTGCTGTATGTGTGTTATGTCGATCTGCATGTATAATGTGTACGTCTGGCTGCTGTGTGTAGTGTATAGTTTTACTTACTTTCTCGACAGTGACTGAGGAAAAGTTCCTGCTCCTGAACTGGTGAAGCTACAAAACATAGTTTAAATGGTGAAACTTAACTAAGACATGTGTGATAAAATGTATACAAGTTAAGACAAAAAGTTTGGTACTGTATTGTAAATTTAACAGATACGAGGGCCACAGCCGGTGGCTCATGGTTAGCACTATGCCTTTGCAGCGCTGAGCGGTCCTGGATTTAAATACCACTTGGAACACTCGGCAACGGAGTGTCTATTTTTGCTTCTGGTAGTTGGGAAGGGAGGGGGTGAACTGTACCAATTATGGTTTATGAGGACAATTCGGGATATATCTGGGAGTAAATATGTAGTCTTAAGGTACTAATAGATATTGAAATAATATCTAATATATATGGCCCACCTGTGCAAATTGCCTTTGTCAATCACAAAAAGATTGGGGATGGAAATTTTATTGAACTCAGTGAATTCAGAAGAATGTCATGGGAAATCAGTGGGGTGATGTTGCAGTGTATGGTGCTTGTAGCTTAGCTGACTTCTTTAGTTTTAACACCAATGCCCTAATGTATCACGTATGTAATTATTTCAACACTAAGAAATTACATCTATTTTTTTTTAACTGTGTCAGGATAAACGATTAATATTAAAAATGTTTTCCCATTCTGGAGTTAAATAGTTAACACTGTGGTGGGTCTACGAAAAATCCTGTGTGCATTGTAAAAAGTCTATTTTTATTTTTCTGATATATAAATATTTATAGTTTACTTACTTCCTCTTATAACGCTGACAGGTGAGATAAAGTTTCTGCTCCTTGACTGGAAGCTCAAAACAAGTGTATAACTGTGAAAACATCTGTTGAAATTATTTTATCTTCGGGACGGTAGAATAACTACGGTTTGACTAGATTGGGAGGGTAGAATAGCATAAGGGTTTTGATACTGACTTGGAGGTGCAATCAGAGGGTTTGATCATCTGTCTTGGGGGAGATCGCTCATCGTGTATATTGGGAAATCCAAGGTGTCGGTTGGGCTTAGAATCATAAGGGTTGATACTGATTGGGGAGGTAGAATCATAAGGGTTTGATACCATACGAGTGGGGGTAGAATCATCATGGTTTGATACTCCTGATTGGGAGGTACCAATCATTAGGGTTGATACTGATTGGGATAGAAAGCATAATGGTTTGATACTGATTTGGGAGTAGAATCATAAGGGTTGATACTGTTTGAGGAGATCAGATGAATTTGAGGAATCATAAGGTTTATTACGATTGGGAGGTGTAGAATCATAAGCTTTGATATTTAAGAAAAGAAAGACAAAATGGAACATGTATTATTATTATTTAAGTTAACACATAATGAAATAGGCCATAAACATTTGCCATAATGGAAATTCTTTAATGGATTTCAATTGTTTGATTTAAATATATATCTTGTGTTTTACTAACTGCTCCACGGCTGTGGTCCAGATATATAATCGCATTCCTCGCTGGAGGCCTAAAAAAAATAAAGGTACAATATGAAAAAGTTAATGGTTAATGAAACCATCTGATAAACGCTTTGGTTTTGTGGTGGAAAGATTCAAAATGTTTGGTTGTAAGCATGACTGGCAAGCCTAGTAGACTGTGGGAAATGGTTAATGTGTATTCAACCCTTACTTCTCACTAATAAGGGAGTTGTGATTGGACATTCTATGTATTTTCCGTTTTTATGTCTTAGTTTCTTTTACCTTTTGAATCAAAAAATTGTAGGAATTAAGAAATGCAACTAAATTTAAAATTTAATTCTATATATAAAGGGCTCTAGCTGAAAAAAACCTGAGACATTATAAACATAAAATCATTTTGCTACTTGCTCCCTGTCTCCACTTTTTCTGTGGCTCTATTTTTGAGAGATTAGCTTAAGTGGGTTTTACCACACTACAGTATCAATGAAAGATGGACAGACAGGATCTGCATGATCCTGTCTGTATCTTTTCAAAATTGCATACACCCGTCCCGAGCGTTCTCACATAGGGAGACAGTCCTGGACTGTTGTGTTTCCCTCGCCGCGTGAGACTCCTCTATATGGGTCTAAGCCGGCGTGGACAATGTGTGGTCTTTTTTCAAATGGGGGTTGGCGACCTGTGGATTTGTAGGCAGCGTTAGTCGTTCGAAACAACTAAGGTGCAGCACATACCAATAAAGCCCCGAACTGTCGATCAACTGTATCGAGGCTTTACCGTTATGGTGTACCCAGCTTAATAATCTCTGTGGGGAGTGCCCTCCCTCTCTGACTATTCCCACCCCAGCCTGTTAGCTGGCTGAAAGGAAAGCCGCGCTCATGTGTATGAGATCTTTGAAGCTCCTCAATCAGACTTCATCTTGACCAATTGAAATACACCCCTCTGGACAGTGGCCAATAGAATGCAATTCTCTGTTGTCTGAGAAACCTGGTAGTAAAGTGCGATGTTTGAGTAAAGTTAACGGACATTTCTATACTGCAATCTGATTTCCTCTCATTGTGACTAACTACCAACAAATCATTTTTTTTGTTTTATTTGGTAACTCTACTTACGTCCTCTACAGCTCATGCTTTTCGGACCATTCCATCGACGTTTAAGCTAAAAAAAAAAGTAGTTATATATTTATCAATAAAATTATAGAAGATAAGGATAGAATCACTGTTTTATTTTTACCGAGTGTGTGTGTAGTTCTGCATCATTGTGTATGTCCTGCCTGCATGTTATACTGTATGTCTTTTTTACCATGTGTGTATGTGTTTGTCTGACTGCAGGCATGTGTGTAATGTCCCATCTAATGCATGTGTATTTAATGTTGTTTGTCTCCATGTGTCTGTGGTGTTTGTCTGTATGCATTTGTCTGTGTGCGTGTCTGGTTTATTCTATCTGCAGTATATGTGTACGTGCATGCATGTGGTGAGGTGTATTTTATTGTTCTTACGTTCTCGGGACAGGATGAGAGAAAGTCCTGCTCCTTGAACTGGAAGCTACAAACACAAGTTTACATGTGAAACAGACTAATAACATGTGATGAGAAAATGTATTACAATTAAAAGACAAAGAGCTTGTCCACTTGTTTGTAAATTTAAAGAACGGGCAGCACGGTGGATCAGTGCTTAGCACTGATGCCTTGCCATCGCTGAGGTTCCTGAGTTTAAATACACCGTTGGACACATCTGAAGGAGTGTCTATTTTTGTCTCTGGAGGGAAAGGGAGGGTGTGAACATGTTACCAAGTACTGGTTAGTGAGGACACCTTTAGGTGATATATCTGGGAGATATAACTGTATCTTAAGGTACTACATAGATATTAACTACATATACAATATTATGGCCCACCTGGCAAAATTTGCTTTGCAATCGCAAAAGATAGGGATGAAATTTTATAGACACACGTGAATGTCCAGAAGAATGTCATGATAGTAGTGGGTGAGTTTGCAGTGTATGGTCAGTTTAGCTTAGCTGACTGTTTTTCAACAAACCCAATGCCCTAAGTATACTATGTAAATTATTTCAAGACTACAGAAATACATCTTTTTTTTTAACTTGTCAGGATAACGATTATATTAAAAATGTTTTCCATTCTGGATTAATAGTAATTATGTGGTGGTCCATGCAAAATCCTTGTCATTGAAAAAGTCTTTTTATTTTCTTGTAATATAAATATCTTATGTTTACTTTACTTCCTTCTCCGACAGGTGTGAGATTTAAAAGTTCTTTGCTCCTCTCTTGATTGGGAACTTCTACAAAAAAAAACAAGTTTAAAATGGGTGAAACATTCGTGAAATTATTTTATTTTGGGAGGTAAGGAAATCATAAGGGTTGTGATACTGATTGGGAGGTAGAATCTAAGGGTTTGATACTGATTGGGAGGTTTTAGAATCATAAGGGGTTGATACATACTGATTGGATCGAATCATAAGGGTTGTTGATACTGATTGGAGGAGAATCATAAGGGTTTTGATACTGATGGGAGGTAGAATGCATAAGGGTTGATACACTATTGGAATCGTAATGGTGAGTCTGGGGTAAGAATCATAGGGTTTGATACTGATTGGGAGGTAGAATCATAAGGGACTGATGGAATCAAAGGTTACCTGGATTGGGAGGGGTAGAATCCTAAAGGGTTTGATACTGTATTGGGAGGTAAATCATAAGACTTTTGATATTTATAGAAAAAGAAAAGAACTGAAATATATTATTATTTAAGTTAACAACACCATAGAAATAGGCCCTAACATTTTGACATCACTGGACAATTCTTATTAATTGGTTTCAATTGTTATGATTTACATATATATCTTGTTTTTTACTAACTTGCTCAACGGCTGGTCCAATATGAATCCCGCTTCCTCAGCGGAGGCTAAAAAAATCAAAGGTTACAATTATGAAAGTAAGTTTAAATGAACCATCTGATAAAAAACTTGGTTTTGTGGTGAAAAGATTTTAAATGTTTGTTTAGAGAATGATGTGTGGAAAATACGTAGAAGTTGGAAAGATGGGTTAATGTATTAAATTAAATAACACTAATAAACAAGGATTTTTAATTGGAAATTCTAATGTATTTTAGTTTTATGTTAGTTTCTTTCACCTTGTGAATCAAAAAAATTGTAGAATTAAGAAATGCCACAATAAATTTAAAATTTAATTCTATTTAAAAGGGCATCTTAGAGTGAAAAAACCTTGAGACATATACACATAAATACATTTGCGTACTTGCTCTCCTGTCTCTTCACCCTTTTCTGTGGATCTATTTTTGAGATGACTTGAAGCTGGGTACACCACACTACAGATCATTGAAGATGACAGACAGGATCTGCATGAATCCCTGTCGTCATCCTTCAAAGATCCTGCTAAACACATCCGGAGCGTTCTCATCAATAGGGAAAGCTCAGGACTGTGTGTTTCCCTCGGCCAGAGCGCAAGCCTCCTCAATGGAGTCTAACGCGGCACGAGGACATTTTTTGTATTTTCAATGGGCGTTTGGCGACACGACCTATTGTTAGGAAAGGCCGTGAGCTCGTTCGACAAAACTAGGTGACACAGTACCGAGATAAAGCAGCCGATATACTGTCCGGATCCAACGTTATCGCGGCTTCCGTTACTGTGGTAACCCAGCTTAATATTCTGTGCAGGAGTGCCCCCCTCCCTCTCTGACTATTCCCCCATGCCTGTTAGCTGGAGCTGAAAGGAAAGCCGCTCATGTGTATGAGATCTTGACGTCTCCTCAATCAGACGTCATACTTGACTAATTAAACTCCACCGCCTCTGGACAGTGGCCAATTACGAATGCAAAGTGCTCTCTGTTGTCCGGAGACACCTGGTAGTAAAGTGCGTGTGGACGTAAAGTACACGACATTTACTACTGCAACGGATTTCCCTCATTGTGGACTACCAACAAATCATTTTTTTGTTTTATTTGTTGTAACCGCTACTTACGTTCATCTACAGATAATGCTTCTGGACCAATTTCATCGACTTCTGGCTAAAAAAAAGAGTAAGTATAATATTATTAATTTAAAATATAAGAAAGAGTATGATGAATAAAATGTTTTATTTATTAACAGATTGTTGTGATATCAGTCTGTCATGCAGTTGTGTATGTCTGCCTGCAGTGTGGTTAATACGTAGGCCTTTTACAGTGTGTATGTGTTTGTCTGCTGCAGTGCATGTGTGTATTGTCCATCTACATGCATGTGTATGTTGTGTGTCCATTTGTATGTTGTTTGTCTGTATGCATGTGTCTGTGTGCTGTATGTGTTATGGTCCTATCTGCATGTATATTGTACGTCCTGAATGCATGTTGGTATGTGTATAGGTTCTACTTTTCTCGAAACCCCAGCTGAGGAGAAAAGTTCCTGCTCCTTGAACTGGAAGTACAAAAACAAGTTTACATGGTGAGAATCTACTAAATACATGATGGATAAAATGTATACAATTAAAGACAAAAAGTGTGTCGTACTTTGTAAATTTAAAGAGATCACGGGCAGCACGTTTGGCCTCAGTGGTTAGCCACTGATGTTGCTATGCTGAGGTCTGAGTTAAATACACCGTTGGACACATCTTAATGAGTGTATTTTTGCTTCTGGTAGGGGTAAGGGAGGGTTGAACATGTCCAATTACTGGTTTAGCCCCGAGGACACTTCTGTGATATATCGGAGATATAATCATGTAGTCCTAAGGTACTACTAATAGGAAAGAATACACATATACTATTATATGGGCCCACCTGGTCAAATTTGCTTGCAATCGCAGAAAAAGATTGGGATGGGAAATTTTTATGGAATCACGTAATGTCAGAAGCTGTCATGTGGAATGTCAGTGGTAGGTGAGTTTGCAGTGAGTGTGGTCAGCTTTTAGCTTAGCTGATTTTTTTTCAACAAGCCAATGCCCTAAATGTATACTATGTAAATGATTTTCAAGACTAAGAATTACATCTATTTTTTTTTTAACTTGTCAGGATAACAGATTATATGAAAATTAAAATGTTTCCAATTCTGGATTAATAGTAACATGTGGTGGTCTACGCAAAATTGCCTTTGTCTTGTAAAAAAGTCTATGTTATTTTCTGTAATATAAATATCTTATAGTTTACTTACTGTCTCGACAGGCTGAGATTAAAGTTTTCTGCTCCTTGATCTGGAGTACAAAACCAGTTTTAAACTGTGACACAACTTCTAGTTGAATATTTTTTATATTGGGGAGTGAATCATAAGGGTTTGATACTGATTGGGATGTAGAATTCATACGGGTTTGAACTGATTGGGAGGTAGATATAAGGGTTAGAATACATACTAATTGGGAAGGTAGAGAGAATCATAAGGGTTGTAACTTGTTGGGAGGTAAATCATAAGGTTGTAACTGATTGGGAGGTCGTCAGAATCATAGGGTTGATACATACTGATTGGGAGGGAGACATCTAAGGGTTTATACGATGTGGGAGGTACGAATCCATCAAGGGTTTGATACGATTGGGAGGTAGATAGTAATAATCATAAGCTTTTGGATATTTATAGAAAAAAGAAAGTGGAATTATTATTATTATTTAAAGTTAACAACACAATAAATAGGCACATAACATTTTGCAATATGGCAAATTGTACTTGGATATTCATTGTTTGATTTAAATATATATCTTGTTTTTACTAACTTGCTCAACGGGCTGGTCAAGAATAAATCGCATTCCTCAGCTGGAGTGCTAAAAAATAAGGTTACAATTTCGAAAAAGTAATGTTTAATGTAAACAACATGCTGCATAAAAAGCTTGGTTGTGGGTGAAAAGTTAAAAAATGTTTGGTTGTAGAGCATGATGGAAAAATAGTAACGCTGTTGGATGGTTATGTATTCCAATTAACTTATCACTATAAAAAAGGATTTTTGTAATTGGAAAATTCTAATGTATTTTGTTTTATGTTAGTTTTCTTTTAACTTTGTGAATACACAAAAATGTGTAGAATTAAGAAATCACTAAATTTACAAATTTAATTCTAATTATATAAAGGGATCTATAGTGAAAAAAACACCTTGAGACATTATACACATAAACATTTGCTACTTGCTACCGTCTTCACCTTTTTCTGTGGCTTCTATATTTTTGAGATAGACTTAAGTGGGTACACACACTACAGATCATTGGAAAGATGACACGACATGGATCTGCATGATCCGTCTGTCATCTTTCAAAATATCTGCTACACACATCCCGAGCGTTCTATCATGGGAGAAAGGGTGAAAGTCAGGACTGTGTGTTTCCCTCGCCCCCGGAGACTCCTCATATGGAGTCTAACGCGGCCGATGGACATTTTTGGTCTATGTCAAACGGGGGCGTTTTAGCCACTATCGTAGAGGAGCTCCGTGAGCTCGTTCGCAAACGAGGTGGCACACAGTACGGATAAAGCCCAGCGATACTGGTCGGGATCCACGGTTAATCGAGAGCTTTACCGTATGTGTGTACCACTTAATATCTCTGGTGCAGGAGTGCCCCCGTCCCCTCTCTGACTTTCCCCCCATGCATGTTGCCGGCTAAAGGAAAGCCACTCTGTGTATGACATCTTTTTGAAGTCTCCTCAGACGTCACTTGACCTTCCTGAAAACCTCACCCTCTGGACAGTGGCAACAATAGAAGATGCCAAGAGTGCTCTGTTTCCTGGAGACACATGGTAGTGAAGTGTGTGTTGGAAGTAAAGTTACCCGGACCTTACTTCTGCAATCCGATTTATCCCTCATTGTGACTCGGCAACAACAAATTCATTTTTTTGTTTTAATTTGTGGAACCTAACTTACCTCCTCTACAGCTAATGCTTCTCGACCAATGTCATCGACTTTTAAGCTAAAAAAAAAAAATAGTAGATATTATACAAAAATATAGACAGATATAATAATTTTTTTATTTATTACAGATTGAATGTAATCAGTCTGCCTGCATGTGGATTATACGTATGTCTTTTCACATGTGTGTAGTGGTTTGTCTGCTGCATGCATAGTATATGTCCACTGCGCATGTGTCTGTTTGGGGTTTTTAGAGAATGGCTGACTTTTCGTTGGCTCAGCGCCTCTTTAGTAGTGACGGATTGCACCTCAATGGTGTATGGTGAATGTTTGCAGTTGGGGGGAGAAGAGGCTAGTGGGTTGGAGGAGAGTTTTAAACTAGGTATGGGGGGGAGGGGAAACGTTAACTACACAGGGGTAAGATAGAGAAGTTGGGGATGTCTGGGGGCTAGAACACAAACGGAGGGAGGCGAGGAGGAGAGAGGGGTGGAGCTGTAGAGGATAAGGAGGCATGTAAACGTAACCATGATGGAAGTCAAATCAATTATAATCTAAAATGTATGTTTACACAAATGCAAGGAGTCTGGCTGAAAAAAACCGGCGAACTTAAATAATAGCGTTAAAGAGAAGTATGGTATGATGTAATGGTATATAAGCAGAATCATGGCTTAATGATTCACCACGATGGACAGTAAATATTGAAGGGTACTCCTTTTTAGACATGACCCGATTACTAAGAAGGAGAGGATGAGTAGTGTATTATGTTAAACAGGAAGTGAAACCAAATTTAAAGAGGAATAGGAGGGGGCAAGAGGAAGAGAGAACAACGATTGCGGCAGAACACACTATGGGTGGCAACTGGTGTAACAGGAAGCAAGAAAGGTCGGAAATTAATGTTGGAGTGGGTGTGTATAGCCCGCCAAATGCCGGGGAGAGAGGCGGAAATAAATCTCCATAATGCAGTTTGGCGAAGGGCTGACTGGTATGGGGGCATGTTATGGTTATGGGGGATTTTAACTACCCTGAAATAGTATGATTGGAGTAATGGAACGGCAGCACCTCAAAAGGTATAGAAAGTTCTTAAAATTTCCTATATGAAGCCATTTTTTCTATCACAGAAAAAAAAATGGTAGAAGTGCCTACTAGAAAAGAATGCGTGTGTGATTGGGTTGGATATCTATTAATCCCAGAGCTCATTTTGGAGATGAAGGAAGGGAAGCTTAGGGAATAGTGACATGATAAGTGGTCATTTAATAAGGTTGCAGAAAAACTAAAAGTGCACTGGCTAAACAAAAACTGTTTAACTTTAGGAAAGCTAATTTTATTATATCTTTAAGGAATCGCCGCTCATAGACTGGGGGGAACCTGTTTCTAGGTAACGATACAGAGGCAGATTGGACCACTTTGTAAAGGGATATTAAAACATTACATTTCCAAATCGGACCCTTTAGGAAACCAGTGTAAAAAAATTAGGTCCAACCTGCATGGCTTAAATGCCAGGTAATAAAGGGAATGAAAAGACCAAGGAAAATGGCTTTTAAAATTGGCAGAAAGCATAAGACGAACGCTTACGGGACTCAACGAAAGTTGTGAATAAAGAGGCAAGAAACAATTTAACTGCTTAAAATAGAAAATGAATACGGATTGCCGAACACCACAATGCATCCAACCCCAAATGTTTTATAGTATATAAATGGTAAAAAAAAATGAGGACTGAGAGTGGTGGACCATTAAATACATGGAGCTGAGGTGGTTGGAGAGGAATGCCGAAAAGGTATCTAACGCAAACCGTTTTTTTACATCGTTTTTTACTGTTGAGAATCCCCCCTTTACGTAGGGGATTGTAACAATGTGCAGGGAGGAAATGAAGAGTTTTCACATTGGATAACACGAGGATAATTTTGGTACGGAATCATTAGACAAGTTTAATGCAATAAAGCGCCAGGACCGATGATTGCATCCTAGGATTTTAAAAGAGATTAGTTCAGTTTCAGCAAGACCACTGTGTCTCTTCTTTTCAGATTCGCTTTTGTCTGGGGATGTTGCCGTTGGATTGGAAAAAAAAGCCAATGTAATACCAATATTCAAAAAAGGTGTCGTTCAAGCTTGGTAACTAAGGACCTGTAAGCTAACATCAGTGGTAGGGGAAGGGTGATGGAAACTTGTTACAGGATCATATCTTGACTTTGTCTCCAGAGATATCTTATTAGTGTAAGGTCAGCATGGGATTTATGGAATAGATTCATGCCAGACAAATTTAATTGGTTTTATGAAGAAGGGAGTAGAGAGTTAGATTCCGGCACATGTGGATGTGGGTCTATATTTGATTTTGACAAAAGCCTTGATAACTGTGCCACATAGGCGACTAATGTATAAAACTGAGGAACTGTTGGCTTGAAGAAACTTGTTCATGGTAGCGAGAACTGGTTATTGACCCGCAACAGAGAGTGGTGGTTAAGGGCTACATCTATGTGGGCTAGAAAGTTCTAAGCGGAGTTTCCTCAGGGTTCGTACTGGGGCCGACTTGTTTAATCTGTTTATAATGACTTAAGAAGGGGGACTTGAAGCAGTCTCTGTGTTTGCTGATGAACTAAATTATTGCAGAGCTTTGTACAACTTCCAACTGACTGTGCCAGTGCTGCAAGCAGACCTAGATAGATTATGAAAATGGGCAGCGAAATGGCAGATGAGATTCAATGTGATAAATGTTAAGGTGATGCATTTGGGATTTAATAACCCTGTGCCACCTACACCATAAATAACTCTGTGGTTAAGGCATCTGAAATGGAAAAAGATTGTGGCGGGGTTCTGGTAGATAGCTAACGACTTAGCTGTAGCAACCAATGCCATTTGGGGAGCAACAGCTAGAGCTAGCAGATATTGTCTTGTATATAAGAGGGAGAGAATGGGAATCAAGAGAGAAAAATATTATTCCTCCCTCTTTACAGGCACTGTTAGGCCACATTGAATATGCGGTGAGTTTGAACCAATACACAAAGGGACATCTTGGAAATTGAGGGCTTCAGTAGAAGGGCCAACAATTAATACTGGAATGGAGGGGCTTGAAATGCAGGTAGATGGACAGGTTACATAGGCTGTATTAATTGGAGAAGAGCGCGGTTGCGTGGGGACATGCAATAACCTTATACAAAATATATTAATGGCCCATACGTGGAACTCTTGGTGCATTGTTCACTAATAGTCATTCAGAGGACGTCGTGTACATCCTTTAAGGTGGAAGAAAAGAAGTTTCATCTCAAGTTAGGAGAGGGGTTTCTTTATACAGTGAGAAACGGTGAAAACTGTGGAACGTCGTTCCAGCAGAGGTGGGTAATGGCAAGTTAATTGAATAACTTTAAAAAAGGCCTGGGATAAGTTTTCTAAAACTAAAAAATATGAGAATACTGTATTACTTGCATATAATATCTGGTTGATCCAGGATACTTTCCGATTGCCGTTGGAGTCCAGAAGGAATTTTTTCCCCTTTTTTGATGGGGTTTTTGCCTCCTTCTGGATAAACTGTTAGGTAGGGTTAAAAAAAAAAAAAAAAAAAAAAAAAAAAGGGAAATAGGTTGGACTTTGATGGAAGAATGTCTGTAAGCTACCTTAATTACTATTTACTATGTTTTACTATAATGTGTGTGCATCCATATGATGTGTTTTGTCTGTAATGCATGTGTTTTTGTATATTTGGATGCATGTGTGTGTTTTGTCAGGCATAAACAACATTTATTATACCCAGAGTTATGACAAGTGCCTGTTAATGTATCCGGCTTTGTCTAGTCTATAAAATCCAGTACTTGTAGTACCTCAGGCTAGATATAGGGTTATACTGAAGGAGGGGGCTCCCTTTCACATTACCCCCGCTCCATGGACTATACTTTATGAGGGCAGCATGCTCATAATAATACTAAGGCGAGACTTTTCTTCTACACATCAAACTGGTCAATCTGCACACATTCAAAAGCATACATCTTACAACTGTCAACTTTGTACTATTCTAGCTACATCAAACGCTCACAGACTAGTTTATGAAATAATATGCACATGACTTAATTGAACTTAATTGACATCTGAAATGTATATGGTAAGATTTGGTATCTAAAAGAAATCTGTTGGCAGATCAACAATAAACGGTACAGATATTAGTTGGGAAGATGATAGTTCCAGTAATGGTCATTTAAAATGTTATTTTCAGGATGAGCCCTTAAATATTTGACATTTTAATTATGGCAGAGCTCACGTATGTGCAGTATCTGCTGGGAATATTCACTTCTTGTAATGTGTAGGGAGGGCTTACTAATATAAATAGATACCAACCAATAGTAAAATGCTACTGGGTAAACAGCTGTTTGTTTAACAATTTGTCTTGTGAAACAGATTTAATTGAAATAATAAAATCTGGCAACTTAACCTTCCCGAAACAACATGAATATTTCAGACGAGAAAAAGATTTCTTAACTACTTGTTTGGCTGCCATTGATCTAAATAGTCTATTGAAACTTGATCTGGGAAAGGTAAAAAAATATCAACTTTACTATCCTACAATTTTTACAGTAAGTCCATTAAAGTATAGGGTTGATGGTGAGAAGATACAATTTTGCAGGAGTGCAAAGAACAAAAATAAGTAAGAACAGAGAAGAACCTCATATGATGTAATAATATAATACCTTTACTTTATTAAACATTAACAATCTATTTAGATAAAAAAGAGAACTGCATACACACTAATTATGACACTCACATAAATTTAAACTTTATGTCTTAGTTCTATTTTAATTGGATCATATTACATAAAAAAATGGAGTGAACTAACAGTGTACTTCACCAACTCTGGCCTTCAAAGCAAAAAATATCTAAATATTTCTAGATTGCACGTTTTACTCTGTGATGTCATGGTAACATGTTTACAATAGTGAATACCTCTGACACTCACACCTAATGAAATGTTTTAATTGTCTAATGGCCGGTGTTGGCTATGGTACCTTTATGGCAATTGTTTATAGGCTTTTTTACCCATAAGTACAATCAAAGATAAGAAAGTTAGAGCAACGCTGTAATTAACTAGGACGTTTTATATTAACTTCTGAAACGCACTATGATGTCTGTTCACACTAGGTTAAGTAAACTAAAACTAGTTGAGTATGTACATTAATACGTCAAAAAGAAGTCATCAGAAAATTTTAATGCAACCTGTACATTGGCTATTAAATCAATGTTTTTTTTTTCATTTGCTCTTTAAAAAAGTAATAAAGTAATAGTTTAATACACACTGTTTTGTGTCAATGCATTGAGGGAATTAAGTGTTTAATAATATTGATAGTTTTACGTCTTTAAAGGGTCTGTACACTCCTAAAGCTGAAATATTTATGTCTTGAAGGCCAGATTTACTGTATAAAGGAGAGCTATTTTCCACTATTTTTTAATGCCAACTTCACTCTTCAAAAATGTTGTTGTTGAATATAACAAAACAACATTTTTCATACATAATGATCATAAACGGTGACACCCCCAGTACTTGTTATAATCATTAGAAACAAGTTTATATATCGACTTTTATAATTTAGTGCTCTTGATAATGTGTGTAGAATGTATAATCTTGGGCTGGCGTTTATAAGTATACTGTATGTAGTATATCCATTTGCAGCATTAGGAGGGGTATAAGGTTATGTATTTGCCATGCCCTGGAGGGATATTTATTTCAACTATCTGCCGAGTTTTACTATTTATACTGCTGTGCCTTCCCTGATATGAAAATAAAATAAATTTATTTTTACTACACATTATTAGTGGCACTAGACACATTTCCAATCCTATTGAGTGTATTACCCTGGCCAGTGCTTTAAGACCTATATTAATAAATCTCTCTTTTTATATTGGCTGATATGTTAGTATTCAGAAAATGTGCATCTAAAGAGGACAGCAAAGAGACATTTTTATATTTGGAATCAGAATCAGGGCCCAATATCCTATATGGTCATTGGCAACGCCCCACCCCAAACCACCCCTCCCAAATAGACCTTCTCTTTTACAAGTGGGCCCATTAAAATGGAGTGGCATGGCACATTTTGCTTTGCACCTGAATTCTCTACTGTTTATAATAGCCTGTTTAGGATCCACTTGAAAATAATTATGTACTGTATAACTCAGTATAAACCGAGGTTTTCATTCAGCTTACAAAAAAGCCTGAATAATCTTTACCTCGGTTTTATACTCGAAGTCAGCCTATTCCCTACCTGGTCCGCGGCCCAGCGCGATCCGCATCCCTCGCTCCACATCCTCTGCGTCACCGGATGATGTCACTACCCGGCGCCGCAAAGTGAAGGCGCCGGTAGTGACATCATCTGGATGCGCAGAGGCTGTGGATCGAGGATGGATCGCGCGCCTCCGCCAAGGTTAGGAGAAACTTTGCATATGGACACAAGTTGCAAAATACTTGCTAATAGGGGTAATCTCCTATATTTGTTATACAGTATGCACCAATAAAGGTTTTTCTCCTATTTGTAAGTATTGCAACTTAATATGTTTTGAAACTACAACTCCCAGCATAAAAAAGCTGCGGGTTTAGTTTCAAACACTTTAGTGCAAATACTACCCCCCCTCGGTTTATACTCGAGTCAAGGGTTTTCCTTCTTTTCTATCCTAAACTGGTACCTCTGTTTATACTCAAGGACGTGTTTTATAACCGGTATAATATGGTATACACACAGGCCCATAATTCAAACATCTTCGTAACCATAAACTCAGGGCCACAATCTGTGAACTGCAGTTGGTATTCTTCCGCAACGCCAAAAAAGTTCACACACTTCCTTTGGCCCCAGACAGCTTGCTTGTAGTTTTGGGAACCTATTTGCAAAGTGGTGCAGGATGTTTATACTTACAATTTGCCAAACTGTTTTCCCGTGCAAGCATGCCTTAGGTTCATACACCTTACGATCATGGGCCGCCCATCGTACCGTGTATGGGCTTGTTCGGTCTGGACTGGTTGAAGAAGGTAATTTCGTGTACAAAAGGTTTTTATTTCCATACAGTTTTCGTTTTGTTTTTAATTGGACCGGGTCAATCCATCAAAAGAAAAAATTCCGCAACAACACCCATTTCTGTCCAGACATGAGACCGCAACGGGTCTCAGTTGAACAAGTTAGCTGGCACAGCCCAATAAAAGTAATTCTTTAGTTTTAGTTTCATTCTTAACACCAGGTGGTATTCTCTCGTTCGTTTCAATTCTTTGTACGCAAATCTGGTCATAACCCACCAAATGGTATGTTTTCTCATTTTACTTAATGAAACTCACAAAACCGACGAATTGTTAAATAGATACAGATGGATCTATCCAATTCATTACAAGCTTTTCCATTCAGTATCACAGTAAGGTGTGCTAAACCCCTTTGTTATAAGTCATGCCAGTGTGCGATATATGATATTGTATGGGGCCCTAGGAATGCACATTAATATCTTTTCTATGTTTATTTACAATTGCTCGGATATCTAATTTCCCACCTACCTTTAATAATATAATAAACCTGATGCAGGGTTACACTTATCTCCAGCACTCTGGCCGTGGCTCTGAACTGCTGATGACAGCAATGTTCCCACCTACCTCTTTCTCACTATAGGTGCATATGCCCCGGAAGAAGGAGGTAAGATTGGTACAGAGAGGCATCAAGCTGATCAGAACCATTATCAATAGTACTGGAATGGTAAATTTAGCCTTGCTTTGGGGCCAACATTCCTGTTTCCCGGCTGGAACCATTTGTGATTGTAATTATGATTAATATTACCATTGTAATAATCGAACGCAAAATGATTGGACCCACATTGTTTGAACATTGGATAAGATACATTTGTATGTATGACCAGCTCTTGTTGTACAAGGATCAGAGAAACTGATCTCAATTATCTCATGTGGTAGTACGGAGATAATTGAACCCTAGCCGCATGTTTCAATTTTTGCTGCATTTTATAATGTACAAAACGTTCCTGTGAACGGAACTTGGGAGGGTAAACCGCAGCAGCCGCGAATTGGCATGGTTTATGAAAGTGTGACCCAGTGAACCCGAGATTACACATCGGATAATCAACACACCTCCCTTGTAATAAACCCTTGCCTCATAGATGAAGAACGCAGAGATATGGGTAGACTGTTCGTAATCTATATATATATATTATCGTTTTACTTACTGTACTTATTACATTACTCTTTCTGCTAGGGTGGTGGACGCAACCTGAGATATATCTATATATCTAATACCCTGGTATAACTGCACACCCATTATAAATTCAATTACTGTATGGGTCCATTGCAGCCTGCCCCCTGTACATCTTTCTGGACATTTGGAAGTTCTCATTTTATACCATTGCCCTTGCTATTTATAATTTATCTCTCGAACCCACCTATATTTTATGTGTTTTTTTTTGATTCACTGTACAACCCTTTATATACTTGCTATGTTTCTAATATTGGTGGCTTGAATATCTATGTTAATATATGTTTTTAATAAGAAGTATGGTGTATTGTTGATTAGTATGTGAATACACTTTTTTGTGTGGGATAACCATGGAATATGGGGTTCCAGTTTCCCACACAATTATAAAGTATTACGGTTTTTATTGTAGTTGAGTGCCATG
>JAACNH010002697.1:0-36254 GCA_019447015.1 Hymenochirus boettgeri
CTTTCCTCCGCGGCACTGAATGAACCGGCAAGCCACGTCCGTGATTGTCTGCCGTCAGACCAATCAACATCCACGCTACTGCCGGCCAGCCACCTCTTCTTGCATTCCTCGCAAGCAGAGGGCCGGCAGTGCCGGACGTAGGACGAGGGGAGGTAATAGAAGCGTTTGGGGGAGCTTTTTCTAACAAAAAACATATGCGGTTGGGGCTGGGGACATGGGGGAGGCAGAATATTTAAAATTTATTTTAGGGGTGGACAGCGCCTTTATTCTTAGTTTGTATTACACATATACCTAGTTATTATACCTATTCGTTGCCATTACAAAAAATCATTTGATTTCATCTCTTTGCTTTCCCTGCTGTTGACATTAGTGAGCTGACCTTTCAGGTTCCACGGTCCTTCTTTCCCAGATGCACCACATCCTTGGAATGTTTCCTAACTAATTTCTACTGATTGGGCTGTTGATGGGTCAAAAGAAATAATTGCTCAATCTCTACTGAGCAACTGAATCAACCCAGCGCTGTTCAAGGGTCAAGGGACCATAAAGGTCTGCTATTAGGGATATCCTGCACAAAAGTCAGTATTTTGGAAGGATTTTTTATATAAACAGACACAATGCTGAAGGGCAGGTTTTAATTTGAGATGAAAAATTCAGCCTTTTTTCTTCAAAGTACTTGTATTTTCACTGAACTTCCCCTTTAACACAGAGACCCTTTACTGGTGTATAGTAAGCATAGTAATTGAGGTTTGAATAAAAACATAAACTTCCATCAGTTACAGCTATTCACCATTTTAATTTAAACCTCCCTAACAGTTGATCCAGAGGAAGGCAACAAACTCGTTTAAATAGGGGGTATTCCTTCCTGACGGCAATCGGAAAGTATTCCTGGATCACCCGAACTACAGTTATATTTATCCAGTAATGTTCAAAATTATATAGTATCTCCATACCCACCCAGACTATAGATAATGTATTAATACCCGTAATTCTCAATATTATATAGTATCCCTGGACAACCAGAACTACAGTATATGATTATACCTAGTAATCTCAATATTATATAGTATCCCTGTACAACCAGAACTACCGTTATGTAATAAAAACCCATTAATTTCCAATATTATATCGTATCACCCCTGTACAACCAGAACGATACCTTATGTATTAATACCAGTATTCTCAATATGTATATAGTTATCCCTGTTACCAACCAGACTACATTATTGTTTAATACCAGTACTTCTCAAAATTATTAGTAATTCCGTCCCAACCAGTACGATAGTATATAATTTTTGACCAGTAATTTCTCAATATTATATAGTAATCCCTGGATCAACCAGAACTACCGTAATGTATTAATACCCAGTCAATTCCAATATTATTAGTATCCATGTACCAACCAGAACTACAGTATATTTTACTCCAGTAATTCCTCCAGTATTATATAGTATCCCTGTACCAACCACCCAACTACAGGTATATGTAGTTAATACCAGGTTTTAATTCTCAATATTATATAGTATCCCCTGTACCACCAACTCAGTATATGTATTAAAGACCAGTATTTTCCAATATTTAGCCCTGTACCCACCAAACTACAGTTATGTATTAATACCAGTAATTCTCAATATTTCATATTATATAGTTCCCGGCGTAACCAACCAGAACTACAGTAATTCTTACTAACCCAGTAATTCTCAATATTATATAGTATCCCTGTACCAATCAGAACTACAGTCATATGTAATCAATACCAGTAATTCCTCATATTTTTTAGTTTTAGAAACTTAGCCAGCGCCTTTTTTAAAGCTTTCAATGAACTTGCTTGCATGACCGCCACATCGTGCTGGAAGCCCAGTTCCACAGTTTCATCCATCAGACATTCTCACTGTAAAAAACCTTTCCTAACCTGAAGATGAAACTTCTTTTTCTTCCAACCTTAAGATGTCCACGTGTAGGTGGCAGCAGATGGATAGGAACACTGCTAGACTGGACTAGCTCTCTTTTTAGGCCGGGTACACCCCAGCAGATATTTCTAGCCGAATGACCGATAGTGCCTGGATATCTGATGGTGTGGGCGGCTGCCGTGACCGATCTCGGTTTGCACCGTTCATCCTAATTGAACTGACACCGGCGATAGGTCCGATTGGTTGCTGTTTCAGAGGTCTTTAGATTATTGTGCGGCCCCACCATTTGTACCTGCCGAGCGAGTAAAATATAGCGCCATGGTACTCGCCTTAAGATTCGAGGATGTATTTCATTTCATCAGGGACCCTGGGGCTTAATTGATATTAATCACTGTACCATACACCCTCTGTTTACTAGATTGAATCTACATCTTTTATATAACCTTATTTTAATTACCATCATGCTGTGCATTGTTCATCAAGTAGAATATGTCAGGAGGACAAGTAGAGCATCCCTTAGGACTGGATGCAACGAAGTTTTAGTTATTATCAAGTACGGAAGTTTTTAACACTGGGAGGAAACTGTCCTTGCCATTGGAGGACGGGTGATGGCAGCTCATTAGGATGTTTTTATACATACTAAGGGCTTAGACTCTCTATAGTGTTTACAGAGGGAAAAAAACTGTTAAATACATTTGCCTTTTTACAACCTGTATACCCCCTTATATCCCATTATTTAATGGGTCCCACATTCTCTTCCCCTTCTCTTTTTTTTTACTATAGATATACTTAAAATACTTTTTTTATGCTTGCTTGCTTTGTTCAGCTATTGTATTCAGTTTTTGGGGGTTGCAAACTGATATCAATTGAAGTAAACTTTAAAATTGGTCTCTCCAAGCTAACAAATGTATCAAACAATCTGCTGAAACTGACCTCGTGGGGTAGGAGTTTCTGGTTTCTGGGGCAAATTAGTTAAGAAGTTACAATAAGTAAGCATTTTGTTTTTCTTAATACAAATAAGACATCTAAATAAAATCAAGCCCCATTATTACCATTAACTGTTTCAGGCTATACACTAATATTCCTAATAATATAAACATGAATGGGGCCTGCTGGGCCGTAGAAAAACAGTCACATGACCCAAGTACAGTAATCTTACCCCAGTACCGTATATACTCGATTATCGTCACTCGAGTATAAGTCGAGGTACCATTTTTAACCATCACAAATTAGTAAAACCATTGACTCGAGTAAAGTCGAGTGGTAGGTACCCCTCCAGCCCCAGGAATAAAAACCTATTCCCTGCACCCATCTTCTCAATCCTGGCCACTACACTAACCTACTACATACACTACAACTACTCCTGCCACCCAATCTTCTCACCCTGCCACTACACTACACTAGCCTACGACAGTACAACTACACACTCCCCTGCCCCATCTTCCACCCTGCCCTCCCTACACTACACTACTACAGTACACTCACTACTCCCTCAGCAACTCCATCTTGTCTCACCCTGGCCCTACACTTACACTACCTACTCACAGTCACTACACTACTTTCCCTGCACCCATCTCTAACCCCTGCACCTATACAACTACACTACACGACTTACACAGTACACTACACCTCCTCCCTGCAACCCATCTCTCAACCCCAGCCCTGACACTACACCCATACCTACACTACTACTAATGCTTACCTTTGCAGGAAGTCCGGGCGCCGACATCTTGATTGAGGCATCGGCTTGCCGCGCTCCACTGATGGTCGCATCCCACTGACGTCACGACTCGGCCGGCTAATTTCCCTCTCCGAGTCTTGACGTCAGTGGATGCGACATCATGTGGACGCGGCAGCCGATTCCTTCACCTGTAAGTGACTGACTCTATATAAGTCGAGGTTCAGGTTTTTCAGGCTGTTTTCTTCCACAGCCTGAAAACCTCGACTTATACTCGAGTATATACTGTAAGTTTTGTGGTTCCCTAGGTAAAATACAGGTGCCACCTCCCCCCAGGCCTGCGCCACATCAGAGGTAAGTATCATAAACCGTAGGAGGCACCTCAGGGAGGGGGCACACTCAGAAAACAAAAAACCAGTGTAAGTGTACCTGGCTTTTTGTTTTCACCCCTGAATAAATGAAGTTTATTGAATACTTATCTGATTGTGCCTCCCTGCAACTTTATAGACAGTTTTACCTTAAGTCTTCTTTGCTATAGATGGATATTTATGTTGCAAAAAACCCTACCCAACAAGCATTAAATGTGGCGTGCTACGTTTCCCAATACTATCAGAAGCTTCTGGGTTATGGAATAGGCAAGAACTTCTTAAGTCAAACAAATTTCAAAGCAAATGCAGCGTCTGATCAAACGAGATGATGAAATCTCAATCAATATTTTGGCTCAGTCCTGGGATTAATGATTTCCATATGTTGGCTTAAAGGCCAGGAAGACGTGGATCCTTTTTCCACAAATGGCAGATCTTCGAGTACCCACTTTAAGCATGGGGAGCAAATATCAAATGAAGTTTAGGAGTTGATGGTCGTGGATCTGCTTGGAATTTGTGACTGATGTTTTGTACAGGGTGGATAAAAAGCAATGTTTTTGTGGGTTTTTTTTTAATTAAAAACAAATCTGTTTCCCCCTATTTTTTTTGATTTAAATCAGATTTTTATTTTTTTTTTAACATAAAATGCTTTTTTTTTTGAGGACAATACATTACCATCCAAGGTTATTCCATCATGCAATAAAAGATTTGTTTTAATGATGTAAGATACGGCTTAAAATGTTTTTTTTTGGTAAATAATTCCATGAACTCCATTTACAATGCAATGCTCTTTCCAAGGTTTTTGCTAGATTATTGCAGTTTCCTGCCTACAATGTATTATCATGATGCTTTATTTTATACTTTTTGCGTTCTCAAAACTGAATTTGACTGCGCAGAGATCACATACCTCTTCTTCACGCAAAAGGTTAATAACATGACATGTTGGGAAAAATACCTTCAAGGGCATCTATCCTCACCGAAAATAAGGTTATTAAAAGTGCCGTAACTTGGCAAGCTATAATTCTTCCCCAACCAACACTGTAATCATTTTTTTTTGTTGATCAAAAACCTGCGCGCCCCCTATTTTCTTTAAGATATCCAATCTAATACTTCTTATATTTTCAGCTGTCACTCAAGTTCCTTGCTCTCAAAAACTATTCTCTGTGAAGTAGTTTTACTGTAGCTGGATGTGACAGAGATTTGACAGTTGGAATGCTGTATGCTGTGTTGCAAGGCTTGACAGTTTCGTTTGGTGGGAAAAAGTCAGTTCGGGATGGAAGTTTCCTAACAAAATTTGCTGGAATTGAAGGCTGCAGCACACACGCAAATAGAGAGTAAGTGCTACTTACATTGTATTCCATTTATGATTCAGATAAGGCAAAGTCACTTTTTTCATATAGTGTCCCTTAATCCATTGTTTCTACAACCTATAATACAGAATCAACCCTTCAGTGCTAGTTTTCCAGATTCGTGAATAGAATATAAACAATCTTTTTTCTGGTCTGGAAGTGGAATAGATCTGGATGTTTTGTTTTAAGCAATAACATATGCTGTAATGTTATTTTTTCAGTTGAGTAAATCTATTTAAAAAATTGTATTATTCTAATATCGTCATCTACTTGCATATTGAGTTCATCGTCCTCTACTTGCAAAGTATCACAAGAATTAATCTTTAATGTAGAAAACTACGATTTAAATCAAGGCCTTTACTGACTAGTGGATTTAACCGTGATTTTAACATAAATCCATTTGCAAACTTTTGATGATGGCTCACAAGCTCTTTAGATTTCTTCACATTTTCTATCGTAACTAAAGAACAATTATACACATTTAAAGGCTTTCTATTGGCAATAACATAATTATGCAAAGAGTTCCGCTTGACCCCCTTCTTCATAACTTCTGGCAATATTCTGGATATTGGGCCAAACCCCTGATTGATGGTCTTCATTATTAGGAAAAAAAGATAACTGAGGGTCGCACTCCAAATCTTTAGAACACCTTTATTTATTGTGAACCCCACATTACACGTACACAATGTGTCGGGGGATACCCCCTTCTTCGGTGAAGAGGGGTAAATCGCCGCCCCGAACATTGTGACGTTGGTTCACAATAACAAAGTTTTTTCCTAAAGATTGGAGTGCGACCCTCAGTTTATTTTTTTCCTATGAACTGGCTGGTTCCAAAGGGAAGAACCACGAGGTGTCTGCACCCACAGTTGGATGAATTGCACCCTCCACCATGTTTACTCCTGCTCGTTCATTAATGTACCCCATTACCTTGTTTAGTGCCTAAAATTGATGACATTGGTGGATTTCTCCTAGTCCCCACACTGTATAAGAAACTGACCCAAAGTTTTTAATGATTAAGATCGGGGCGTCTTTATTATATCTAAAGCCCTGGTTCACAATTGCATAGCGTACATCCACCCACCATGGGCGACGCCCCGTCAACGCCTTTTTTGCACAAGAACTGTCACTATGGGCAATCAGTGGGGTGTATTATGTAGCTGACCTCCTCAAGGTCAGGAGGAGATCGGGCACATGTTGAGCATCCTTAAAGGACAACAATATAAAAAAAAAAAACATCACCCCCATTCATGTCCACACTTCCACAGCTGGAAATCACTTACTCACATTTATATCCTCTGCCCCTCACTTAAAATATGCACAACAGCAAAGCTGAGTACTAAAGCCCGCCTCCTAGATGGCCCAGTGATATGGTTAACATAACACTTGTCCATTGGCTGGTGTGAATGTCTGTTACCACCTCTTTCCTCCTCCTCTGCCGGTTAACAACTTGAAAATGTCCTGTTTTGCTAGGATAAACAGCCTAATAATCAAAGCTGATAAGGTTGGTTGGAGGAATTTTACTCGCATGCTAGCTCTTGGTGACAGTTAGTGGCGTAGAAAAGGCAGCTATAAAGCTTAGAGAGAGAGGGTCACAAGAGCAAAGCCCTTCCTGAGCATAAAAGCGAGAACAACCTTCTTTAACAGAAGGGCATCTTGCACGTCACTCACATGCATATGAATAGCATTGCCAGCCAGCCTAAGAAACGGAAGTAATTTCTTACTCCCATGTTTCCCAGAGTAAGGGCAGAGATTATGGCAGACAGAATTGTACGACGACGGCCCCCTTCACAAGCATGCTTTGGAAGGCAGAGAGAGGCTCAAAATCAGAAAAAAAATGCTGGGAGGGCTGTATAACCTTTACTCTATATACAATGTATGGGGATGGATGATAAACCTTTACTCTATATAAAATGTATGGGGAGGCTGTATACCTTACTCTATATAAAATGTTGGGGAGGGCTGCAATCCCTTTACTATACTGCTTATAAAATGTATGGGGTAGGGCTGTATACCTTTCTATATATAAAAAGTATGGGGAGGGATGTACACCTATACTACTCTATATAAAATGTATGAGGTAGGGCTGTATACCTTCCTCTAATTAAAATTATGGGAGGGGCTGTAGTACCTTTAACTTAGAGTATAGGATAACAGTGGTAAATGGGAGGGCTTATAAACCTTTACTCTATATAAAGGTATTGGGAGGGCTTGTATACCTTTACTAACCTTACGCTTCTAAAATGTATGGGGAGAGCTTGTATACCTTTACTCAAATAAAATGTATGGGGAGGGCTGATCCCCTTTACTATATATAACCATGTATGGCTAGGGCTGTATAACCTTTACTATATATAAAAATGTTCATGTGGGAGGGCTGTATAACATTTACTATATATATAAAATGTAATGTGGAGGGCTGTATACCTTTCTCCTATATAAATGTTATGGGGGAGGGCTGTATACCTTTATATATATCCCTGTAGGGATGGCTGTATACTTTTAACTAATTATAAAATGTATGGGGAGGGCTGTATACCTTTACTATATATAAAATGTATGGGGAGGGCCTGTATACCTTTTACTATATATAAATGTATGGGGAGGGGGCCTGTAATACCTTTACTAATATAAGATGTTATGGGGAGGGCTGTATACCTTACTATATATAAACTGGTATGGGAGGGGCTGTATACCTTTACTATAAATAAAATTTATGATGGGAGGGCTGTATCCTTTACTCTATATATCAAAATGTATGGGGGGGGCTGTTACCTCTTACTCTATAATATACGAATGTAAATGGGGAGGCTTATCCTTTTTACTCTATAATATAAAAATGTATGTGGAGGGGCTTTATGCAGTTACTATATAAAAATGTCATGGGGAGGGCTGTATACCTTTACTCTATATATAAATCTATGGGGAGGGCTGTATACCTGTACTCTATAATATAAATGTATGGGGAGGCTTATAACCTTTTACTATATTATAAAATGTTGTTGAGCTGTATACCTTTACTCTATATAAAATGTATGGGAGGGCTGTATACCTTTACTATATATAAAATGGTATGGGGAGTGCTGTATAACCTTTACTAATACTAAAATGTATGGGGAGGGCTGTATCCCTTTACTATAGTATAAAATGTTTGGGCTGGCTGTTACCTTTAACTATATTCAAATGTAATGGGGAGGGCTGTAATACCTTTACTATATATAAAATGTTATGGGGAGGGCTGTATACCTTTACACTCTATAATTATAAAAATGTATGGGAAGGCTGTATACCTTTACTCTATAATATAAAATGTATGGGGAGGGCTGTATACCCTTACTCTATAATATAAAATGTATGGGGAGGGCTGTATACCGTTACTATATATAACATGTTATGGGGAGGCTGTATACCTTTTCCTCATATATAAATGTATGGGGGAGGGCTGTATACCTGTCTACTTACTATAAAATGGGGTAAATGGGGGGGAAGGGCTGTATACCGTTACTCAATATATAACATGTATGGGGAGGGGCTGGATCACTTTACTCTATCATAATAAAATGTACAATGGGGTTGGCTGTATAACCTTTACTCTATCAATATAAAATGTATGGGGAGGGCTGTATAACCGTTACTATTTATAAAATGTATGGGGAGGCTTTAATCCTTTTACTCTATACTTAAAATGTATGGGGAGGGCTGTATACCTGTAACTCTATAATATAAAATGTATGGGGAGGTCTGTATACCTTTACTCTAACTAAAAATGTAATGGGAGGGCTGTATAACCTTTACTCTATAATATAAAATGTATTGGAAGGGCTGTAATAACCTTACTCTATATCAAATGTAGGGGGAGGCTGTATACCTTTACTATATATACAATGTGGGAGGCCTGTATACCTTTACTCTAATATAAAATGTATGGGAGGGCTGTTACCTTTACTCTTATAAAATGTATGGGGAGGGCTGTATACCTTTACTCTAATTGATGCTATTTTAAAAAAAATGCTTGATGCAATACAGTTAATCCTTAAAAAGGCCTTTTTTTAAACCCGCAATTGCCCTCTTGATGATCCGTAATGGTTCTTTCAGGTGAAATTCTTGCAGCTATTCTTTTCACGTGACTGTGAGTGTTACTTTGGAGTAACCCAGTACTAACATTGTGAACCCTTTAATCCATCTCCCCCCTCTTTATAGCCAATCATCTGTCCCTAATTATATCCATGATATCAGAATGCATAGTGATTCCAGCTGTACACTAGGAAAAGGTGGTGTACCCGTGTAGCAGTCAAAATGTTTACTGGGTAACCCTTATTAATAAAAAAAATAACACAGTGGTTAAAGTGATACCTTATTTGGCTAATTAAGATAATCATAGCAGCTTTCACAACATTCTAGTTTCCCTCTTTAAGCCTTGAAAAGGTATCTGCTTGAAAAAGGAACTAGAATGTTCTGAACGCTGCTATGATTATCCTTAGTTAGCCAATAAACGTATACCTTTTACCACCTTTTTGTTATTTTTTTATTCAAAAGGTTACCCTGTAAACCAGCTTTACCCATTCACAACCTTCCCGTCGATGAATATGACTCTAACTGTACTGATGGTGTCTTTATAGGTACATTACAACACAGGAGACAGATTTATATCAATCAGTCTATCCCGTATTTATCCAATCAGAATGATAGTGAATTCCAGCTTTACCCATCACACCTTCCCTGTACTGGACCCAAGAGGTACAGCAGAAGATGATATGACTGTACGTACTGAAGGTAGTCTTTATAGGTAACATTACTAACACCAGGGATGACAATGCTTTAATATCATCAGTCTATAATCCGTATTAATCCAATCAGAATGATCGTGATTCCAGCTGTACCCTTCACAGAACCCTTCCCTGTACTGATGATATGATTCTGTACTGTATGAGGTAGGCTTTATAGGTAACCATTACTAACACAGGGAGACTTGCTTTATTCAATCAGTCTATCCGTATTATCCAAATCAGAAGATAGAATGATCCATCCATCTGTACCCATCACACCTCAAAACAAACCTTCCCTGTAGCTGAGATCTGACTGTACTGTAATGAAGGTAGTCTTTATAGGTCACATTACTACACAGGGAGCCTTGATTTATATCATCAGTCTATCCGTATTATTCCATCAGATGATAGTTGATCCAGCGTACCCATTCACACCTTTCCTGTACTGATGGATTGACTGTACTGTAATGCAGGTAGTCTTTCATAGGTACCATTATACTAACACAGGGAGACATTGATTTATATCAATCAGTCTTCCGTATTATCTCCAATCAGAATGATAGGATTCCAGCTGTACCTATTCACACCTTCCCTTACTGATGATATGACTGTACTGTAATGAAGGTAGTCTTTATAGGTACAATTACTATTACTAACACCGGGAGACGTGATTATATCAAAATCAGTCTATCCCGGATTATCCAATCAGATGATAGTGCTTCCATCCACTTACCTATTCACACCTCCCTGTATACTGATTATATGACTGTACTGTAATGAAGGTAGTCTTTATATGTAACATTCACAACAAACACAGGGAGCAATGATTTCTATCAATCATTCCTTTCCTTATTTCCAATCAGAATGATAGTGGATTCCGCTGTACCTATTCACACCTCCCTGTACTGGATGAATTACTGATACTGTAATTGAATGGTAGTCTTTCTCGGTAACATTACTAACACAGGAGACAATGATTTATATCAATCATCTATCCTTTTAATCCAATCAAGAATGATGTGATTCCATCTGTACCTATTCACTGACCTTACCTTACTGATGATATGACTGTACTGTATGAGGTAGCGGTATAGGTACATTCTAACACATGAGACAATGATTTATATCAATCCGTCATCCGTAATATCCAATCAGAAATGATCGTGATTCCATCTGTACCCTTCAACACCACCTTCCCTGTACTGATGAATATACTGTACTGTACTGAAGGTAATCTTTATAGGTAACATTACTAACCAGGGGAACAATGATTTTAATCTCACATCAGTCTATCCTTATTATGACCAATCATAATGATAAGGGATTCCCTCTGTAACCTATTCACCACTTCCCTGTACTGATGAATATGACTGTACTGGTCATGAAGTATTCTTTATAGTAACATTACTAACACAGGAGAAATGATTTATATCAATCAGTCTATCCTATTATCCAATCAGAATGATTAGTGATATCCAGCTGTACCCATTCACCACCTCCGTACTGATATATGACCTGTACTGTAATGAAGGTAGCTTTATAGGTAACATTACTAACACAGGGACAATGATTTATATCAATCAGTCTATCCGTATTACCACAATCAGCATGATAGTGATTCCACTGTACCGTATTCACTACCTTCCCTGTACGATGATATACGGGACTACAAAGTATGAAAGGTAGTCCTTATAGGTAACATTACTAACACAGCGGAGACATTGGTTTATATCAATCATTCTATCCGTCTTATCCATCAGAATAGAGTCCATTCCACTGTACCCATTTCACCCCTTCCCTGTAACGATGATATGACTGTATTGTGGTAATGAAGGTAGTCTTTATAGGTAACTTACTCACACAGGAGACAATGATTTTATATCATCAGCTATCCTTATTATCCAATCCAGAATGATATTGATTCCGCTGTACCTATTCACACCGGTCCCCTTTACTGAATGAATGACTGTACATGTAATGAAGGTAGTCTTTATAGGTACATTTACTAATAAAGGGAGACCCTTGATTTATATCAATCATCTATCCGTATTAATCCAATCAGAATGATAGTTGATTCCAGCTGACCTATTCACACTTCCCTGTACTGATGATATGACTGTATTGTATGAAGGTAGTACTTTATAGGTAAACGATTACTAACACAGGGAGACATTGATTTATAATCAATCATCTAATCCGTATTATCCAATCAGAATGATAGTGATTTTCACCTGTACCTATTTCACACCTTCCCTGTCCTGATGAATATAACTGTACTGTAATGAGTAGCTTTATAGGAAACATTACTAACTACAGGGAGACATTGATTTTATCAATCAGTCTCTCCGTATTATCCCAATCAGATGATAGTGATCCAGCTGTAACCATTCACACCTCCCTGTACTCATGATCTGCTCTACTGCAATGAAGGTAGTCCTTTATAGGTCACATACTACACAAGGGAGACATTGAATTATATTATCAATCAGTCTATATCCTTATTATCCAATCATAATGATGTCATTCAGCTGTACCCATTCACTAACCACCTTCCCTGTACTGATGTAGGACTGTATTGTTAATGAAGAGTCTTATAGGTAACATTCCTACACAGGATACATGATTTATATCAATCGTCTCCTTATTATCCAATCAAATGATAGTTGATTCCAGCCTTTACCTATTCACACCTTCCCTGTAACTGAATGATATGAACTGTACTGAATAAGGTATCTTATAGGTAACATACTAATACAGGGAGACATTGATTTATATCATCAGTCTATCCGTATTTCCAATCAAATGATCGGGATTCACAGCTGTACCTATCACACCTTCCTGTACTGATGATATGACTGTATTGTAATGAAGGTATTCTTTATAGGTAACATTACTAACACAGGGAGACATTGATTTAACAATCAGTCTATCCGTTTAATCAATCAGATGATAGTGATTCCAGCTGTACTATTCACACCTTCCTGTAGCTTATGATAATGACTGTACTGTAATGATGGTAGTCTTGATAGGTACATTACTAAAAGGGAGACATTGATTTCTATCAATCAGGTCTATCCCGTATTATCCATCAGAATGATAGTGATTCCAGCTGTACCCCAATTCACCACCTTCCCTGTCTGATGATATAACTCTACGGTATGAAGGTAGTCTTTATAGGTAACATTACTAACACAGGAGACATTGATGTATATCAATCAGTCTGTCCTAATTATCTTTAATTAAGGCAAAAACTGTTAAGTTCCACCATTTTCAGAACTTATCCTCAAATTTCACAAAAAGAAATAAACTATACACGGGTCTTCGGATAAGATCACTGGTAATAATGCGGGATAGTCCTCTGGTTTATAACTCTGATGGTGCAAGAGCCACTTTCTGAGGGCTTTCTCCTTCCTCTGTGCAGCGCTGTCATCTTTAGCAGTTCCTTTATAAAAAAGCTGCTTAAAATTCCTGACCAGTAATGAATCATGTTCATAGAGCGTACGGATATCCGTAATAGGGCTCGTTCACACTTATCTGTGTTTTTGTGCGTTTTTCGTAACAGACCATTTAATAAAAAAATGGCAAGGACCAGACAAGGTCATTCAAAAAGTTTTTTATAAATGGTGCTAATTTTTGCCCAACCATCAGATGTTGTACTTTACAAATGTTAAATAGTATCGTTATTGGTTGGGGCAAATTAGCACCATTTTTAACGATAGAACTTTTATTGAATCTTCCCTGTTAGAATTCAATAGTACCGTTCACACTATTGAGTTCCAATTGTGTCTGTTTGTGTTCTGTCCTTGCGTCCATGTGAAAAACGGAACAAAAAACGTGCAAGAAAACGGAATCATGCTGTGCATTTCTCTGATTCTAGTCCGTTTTCTAGAGTTGAACAAGACTGGGGTTTACCTTGACGTGGTTGGAAGGCTTTTATTTCTTTTCAGTTCATGTGATCAAAAGTAAATGTATACAAAACCCCTTTGTTTTATGTATGCCATGTGCAGATAATATGATATTGTATGGGTGCCTAGGATGTGCATTGATTATCTTTTCTATGTTTGTATAATGTTTGACCGATCAGTAGCCTCTCCGCTAAATGTAGTTGTAATGAGCCTAAGGAGTGCTGCCACATCCTTGTATTGTAAGTATCTAGAGTGGAACAAGCCCTAATTCTGTGACTAAAATACAGCTAGAGATATTAGAATTGGGTTTTCTACGTGCTGTTATAGGGGAAATAATGTTTTTGTTATACCCAAAGACTGACATCTTTCAGTTAAGCTAAACCCATGATTAAGGAGAACTGCGGAGTAAAAGTCATTTTCCATTTCCTTGAACTATAGCCAGTAGCTCATATTTAAATTTAAGTATGACTTGCTTTTTTTTTAAAGGGAGCTTAGTGGAAAAAAAAAAAATCATTATTTGTAAAATTCTTTTTATATTCTGCATACCTAGTTATTCTACCTATTCTCGTTCATTTTGAAAATTTAAACCCCTTGCTGTTTCCTGCAGTTTGAAATTAGTGAGTTGACATTTTCAGTTCTACGTCCTTCTTCTTCCAAAAGCAACCACTACAAAGAATGATTTGGCTGTTGGAATGGGTCAGCACTGCTCAATCTCTACTGACCAAACTAAAGCACCCAGGGTCTGTCAAGGGGCAAGACCAAAACGGTCTCTATTAGGGGTCCTGCAAACAAGTCATTTGCTGTTTCCAATAGTCAAAAAGTTGTAGTCGCATTCACAGCCGGGTTATACGAAGCCTGTAAGTTTAACTTCAGTGGGTGGGGAGAGCCTAATTTTCAGAACTGCTAGAGTATGTTTCTACAGGACTGACTTATAAGTAGTAACCGCATGGATTTATGGAGTAATAGATCTCTGTCAGAAATACTTGCTTGGCTATATGGAAGACTAGATGGCGTGTCAGTAGATTAGTTTGTCTTGATTTGCAAGGCGTTTTGATACGTCCCTCATAGGCGCTATGTATAGCTAAGAGGTCTGTTGGTCGGTGAGTCACATTTGTACAGGGATAGCTAAAATTGGTTAATTAATAGGATTCATGAGTAGTTTTGTAATGGGCTTCATGCATTATGACTAAAGTGCTAAGTTGGGTGCCACGGTTCTGTGTTGGGCCAGCTTCTATTTAATCTATTTATTACTATTTGGAAAGTGGTATTGTCAGCAGGTTTCTGTTGTTTGCTGACGACACAAAACTTTGTCGACCAGTAAAAACTTCAGAGGATGTGGCAATCGTTGCAGGGATCTAGATACTATCACGCTTGGGGACTGGCAAGTTATGGCAGATGAATTCAATGTTGATAGAAAATGTAAGGTGATGTCCTTGTTTGGACCTAAAGGGCATATCACCCTAGATGATTGCTTTTTTAACTTTTAACTTACTGGTTGGGTTGGAGGGTGGCTTGCAATATGGATCAAAGCTTTTACTCTTGGGGAAGGTTTGAAGAAGCGGGATCGGAAAGGTGACGTCGGTAGCATGCCTTCCTATTGCCTCGTTTACCAACGACGGGGAGGAGGGGGCTGAGCATACAAGAGCAGCGTTGCTCTCAGATCTGCAAGTAAGTTACGCAAACCCGAGGGGTGAGGACCTATATCGGTTCCGCTGGGTAAAGCTAATGACAAGAAAAGAGCGAGGGAAGGTGAGTATAAATGTCCTATCCAGGGCTCCTTTGCGCGTGTCACCAACCCCTTCTGGAGGCAAATACCGAAGACATCAACATTTGGACATGAAGACATCCACTCACGTTTCTGGATTTTGGACCTGGACGACAGAGGAACCATAAGGATCAGATTGTAAGGAGGATTTTTTTAACTATATGAGGGGGCCATTGTGGGTTCATTTTATTTTTGGGGGGGACTTCCTCGGATCACCTTTTCGCAGGAAATGGGGGGTATACCTAGTAGGTTGGAACTGAGATGGACGTATGTCTTTATTCAACCTCAAATACATACTATACTAATACTATACTAGTATTGTACAATAGCTATGCTATAATGTTGTTAAAAGTATATGTATTTGCACTGAACTTGCCCTTTTCAGTTACTCTTAAACAATGGTAAAGCTTTGAAGTGTCACTCCCCACTTCCTCTTACTTACCCTATCCTACTGCACACGAGGCCTGCAGGGAAGTAACTGGTTCAATGGTTGCTTAAATCTGATGACTAGTCTCACAGGACATGAATTTCTTTGCGATCCATTCGCGTGTGAAAATATCAGCCACGGTGCATGTGAATGTGGTGGCCAAATGGATGGTAACAGGCCCAACTTGCACGGGTAGATCACAGGGTGCAATCAGTGTAAATAAACTTTACACACGCTACCTTTTAGTTTAGAAAACACTTAGATAGGCAAATATGTGTCACTCCTGGAACTTAAAGCTGGGTACATCCTAGACATATTTTTGGCTGCCGACCGTTTCACGGCACTTTCGGATCGACCGAAAATATTGGCTAGTGTGGGGCGGGCGGGACTGACATCGATCGTTATCGTTCGTTCCAGATCGGACAAAGGACGATCGTCTCAGTCGAAAATTCGGATCGATTCACTCGTTTCCCTATGGGAAGCATGTCGAATTTTGCAAATTGGCTGCGGACGAATTTGCCGCGACCCCCACGGACATTTGTCTGGCCGAGGCGCTCCGGGACGACAAAGTCCTCCGTGTGTCACCCGCCTTCGTCAGAGGGAAAACTCATTTTGCTTTGGCTGAATTATTCAGTTGGAATCCGCCAAAGATACCACATTCCAGAAATAAGAATAGTAAAAAGAGATGTAAAATGTTCTACTTTACTCAAATCAGACTCTCGTCCACTTCTGACACTCAGAGCTTTAGCCGGTACTTGGTCCGATCTTTAGATCTCTCTCTCGACCATTGGAGCTGGAGACGTGTGACCCAACAACACTTCCCCGACAAACTCACCATAAGCACCAAGATAACACATTAAAAAACATTAAGATTTGAGGCAAGTTGCCTTTGGATTTACAGAAAGACTTAAAGAACTAACTAAACTGAATATTAACCTTTTTGGAAAATATCACACGTGCCATCAGCTTTTAGATCTGTATAAAGGTAAATTTATGTACAGTGTGATCTTTAATCCCTAGGAAAGACGGCTTCAGATCTTTAGGGTGGTGTCATTTGAATGGCTAAAATGATTGTAAGCGCCGTGTACACTGTACGCCCAGAATTGCAGTATACGGCTATATACCCCGGTAGATATTAAAACGCAAACAATTGTATTATGTTATCTGAGAGGTCTTACCACCTGGTCCTGCATTAAGTGCCATGTGTTTATAATAGTAATAACCCGTACTACCCACATTGCAGTTCCGCTATCTAGATATTTATCATATATAATGTGTATAATAGTAATTACAACACCGTACACCCATCATTGCAGTATACGGCTATATAGAATATATATATAATGTTATATAACAGTACACCGTACACCAGCATTGCAGTATAACGGCTATATAGATATTATATATATAGTATATAACATAATACAAATACAAAACCCGTACACCCAGCATTGGCAGTATACGGCTCATAATAAGATATTATGTATATAAGGTAATATAACAGTAATACCAACCCGTACACCCGATTTGCAGTATACTCTAGAAATAGTATCTTATATATAGAATGTATATAACAGAATACACTGTATATACGGATATAGATATTATATATATAAATGTGGTATCTAACATAATACAACTGTACGCCTGCCCAGCATTGCAGTATACGACTATATAGATATTATATATATCATTTGTATATAACAGTAATACAACTGTACAACACCAGCATTGCAGTATACGGACTATATAAAAATATTATTCAGTATATAATGTATATAACAGTAATACCCTGTCCGCCCAGCATTGCAGTAATACGGCTTATAGATTACTTATAATATAATGTATATACAAGTAAAAAAAATACACTGTAACTCCCAGCATTTCAGTATACGGCTATACTAAATATTTATACAGTATATACTGTTATAATAACAGTAATACACTGTACGCCCAGCATTGCAGTATAAAACGGTCGATATAGATTTAATATATATAATGTGGTATTACGTCATACATACAACCCGTACGCCCGAGTTCATTATACTGCTATATAGATATTATATATATATATGTAGATAACAGTAATACACTGTAAGACTCCCAGAGCATTGCATATATGGCTCTATGAATATTATGTTATAATGTATCAACAGTAATACACCGTACAACCCCCAGCATTGCCTATACAGCTATTGAGATTAATATATATAATGTATATAACAGTAATACACACTGTAGTAAGTACGGTCAATATATCGATATTATATATATAATGTGTATATAACGTATAACACTGTAACGCCCAGCATTGCAGTCATACGACTAAATATAGATATTATATATATAATGTGTATCTGCAGTAATACACATGTACCCCCAGCATTGCAGTATAGGGATCTAATAGATTTTATATATTAATGTAGATAAACATAATACACTGTAACGCCGCATTGCATTATACGACTATATAGATATTATATATAGCTAATGTGTATTATAACAGTAATAACACTGTACCCCCGCATTGCAGTATACGGCTATATAGATATTATATAGAACCCCCGGAAATATATAATGTATTACAGTAATACAAACACTGTACACATCATTGCTTATCGACTATATAGATATTATATATATAATGTGTATATAACAGTTAATACACTGTACACCCAGCATTGCAGTATACGACTATATAGAGATGATATATAATAATGTAATATAACAGTAATACACGTACGCCCCGCATTGGCATTATACGGCTATATAGTATTATATATTATGTTATATAACATTAATACCTGTACAAACACCCAGCATGCAGTATCGGCTTATATAATATTCTTATCTAATGTATATAACGTAATACACTGTACACCCCAAAACCAGCATTGCAGTAATACGGCTATATAATATTATATATATAATGTATATAACAGTAAAAACTGTACGCCCAGCATTGCATATACACTCTATAGATATTATATATAAAAATTTTGTACTATAACAGTATACCTGTACACCCCGCATTGTTGGGCAGTCTACGGCTTTTATATATATTAATATTATACTGTGTAATAACGTAACACTTACAACACCAAGATTGCAGTATACGACTAATAGATTGATCTATATACATGTGTAATAACAGTATACACTGTACACCCAGCCTTGCAGTATATGGCTACATATAGATATTATATATATAATGTTATAATAGTAATACCTGTACACCCAGCATTGCAGTATAAAAACGGCTATATAGATATTATATATATATTTATAAACAGTATACACTGTACACCAAGCATTGCAGTATACGGCTAATATAATATTTATTTATGGGTATATAACATTAATACAACTGTATAAACCAAACCACCCCCCAAAGCAATTGCAGTAAACGGCTAATATAGATTTATTATAATAATGTGTAGTTAACAGTAATCCCACTGTACGCCCAGCACTTGCAGTTAACGACTATATAGATATTAATATATCTATACATGTGTATTTAACAGTAATACACTGTACCCCGCCTTGCAGTATACGGCTATATAGATATTAGCTATATAATGTCTATAACGTAATGACACTGTACAACCCGCATTGCAGTATACGGCTATCTAGATCTTATATATATAATGTGTATATTAACAGTAAACACTGTAACCCAGCATTGCACGTATACGGCTATCTAGCTATTATATATATAATGTAATCACAGTAATACACTGTCCCAGCTTGTCAGTATACTGCTAATAAATTATTATTACATAATCTAAATGTAAAACAGTAATACACTGTACGCCCATCATGCCCAGTATACTTCTATATAGATATTATATATATAATGGTGTATACAGTAATACACTGTACGCCAGCATTGCAGAAACGCTATATATAGAATTATAATATATATGTTATAAACAGTCACTACACTGTACGCCCGCATTTGCAGTATACGGCTATATAGTATTATTCTATAATGTTATATAAACAGTAATACACCTTACACCCAGATTGCGTATCAGCTATATAGATCTTATATCTTAATGTATCTAACAAGTATACACTGTGTATACGATATATATATATTATTATAATAAAAATTGTGTATATAACAGTAATACACTGTAACGCCGAAGCATTGCAGTATACGGCTATATAGATATTATATATATAATGTGGTATTAAACAGGTACCCTGTACGCCCACATTGCAGTATACGGATTTAGACTTTATTATATAATGTATATAACAGTAATCCCTGTACGCCCAGCATTGCAGTATACGACTATATAGATATTAATATAATATAATGTATATAACAGTAATACAACTGTACGCCCCAGCATTGTAGTATAACGCTATATCGATATTATCTATATACTGTAATCACAGTACTATACACTGTCGCCCGTCATTGCAATTAACAACTATATAGATTATTATATCTATATAATTTATATACGTAATACACTGTACCCCCGCATTTCAGATCCGGGCTATTATAGATATTTATATATAATGTATAATAATCAGTAAATACACTGTACAACCCCGCATTGCAGTATAGGGCTATATAGATATTATATATAAAATGATAGAACATTAATAACACTGTACGCCCAGCTTGGCATATAACGGCTAATAGAATATTATTATAATATGGTTGTATAACAGTAAGGGTCAGGCCGTTCCACCACATTGCAGTATACCGGCTATATAGATATTTATATATATAATGTGTATATAACAGTAATACACTGTACGCCCATATTTGCAGTCTCCGCGCTATATAGATATTTATTATATAATGTATTAACAGTAATACACTGTAACACCCAGCTTGCAGTATCCGACTATCTAGATATATAACTATAATGTGTATTATAAAAGTAACAACACTGGTACCCCGCCTTGCAGTATACGACTATTAGATTATATGATCTATACTGTATAACATAAACACTGTAACACCCAGCATTGCAGTATACGACGATCATATATATAATATATATAATATGTGTATAAAGTAATGGGGGAACAACTGGTACACCCAGCATTGCAGTATAACGACTATATATATATTATATATATATAATTTGATCCAGTAATACACTGTACACCCAGCATTGCAGTATACGACTATATAGATATATATATATATGTTGTATTAACAGTAATACACTGGTACAACCCGCATTGCAGTATAAAACGACATATATATATGATATATACTACTGTATATACAGTAATACCACTGTAACCCAGCATTGCAGTTACGACTATATAGATAGTATAATCTATAATGTGTATATAACAGTAATCACTGTACCCCAGCATTGCAGTATACAGCTATATAGATTTATATATATAATGTATATAAACCGTAATACACTGACGCCCATCACATTGCCGTACGACTATATCGTATTATATATATAATGTATATAACCGTAATACTACTTTACAACCACACCCAGATTGCAGTATCCACTATATAGATATTATCTTATAGATGTGTATAACGTAATACACTGTGTACACGCCAGCATTGCAGTATACGGCCTATCATAGATATTATATATAATATGTATATAACAGTACTACACTGTACACCCCAGTCAATTGCAGTATACTACTATATAGTATACTATATATAAATGTACTATAACAGTAATACACTGTAACGCCCGCATTGCAGTATACGACTATATCGATTATTATATATATAATGTAACTAACAGTAAACAACACTGTAACCCAGCATTGAGTATACGGCTATATAGATTTAATATATATCATGTAATAACCGTATACACTGTCAACCCAGCATGCAGATATAACTACATATAGATATCTGCATATAATAATGTATATCATAACAGTAATACACTGTCACCCCCAGCCATTGTAAGTATCAGACTATATAGATATTATATTCTAGATGTATATAACCGTAATACACTGTGTACGGCCCAGCATTGCGTATATACACTATATAGATATTATATATAAATGTATAAACAGTATAACACTGTACAACCCAGCTTGCATATACGGCTATATAGATATTATATATATAATGTATATACAGTAATACACTTTACACCTGTACGAACACCCAGCATTGGCAGTATACGACTATATAGATATTATATATATATAATGTATATAACCGTAATACACTTTACACCCAGCATTGGCAGTATCGACATATATATATTTATATATAATGTTATATAAACTTAATACAACTGTACACCCAGCTTGCAGTTACGACCTATATAGATTTATTTAATGTATATAACAGTAATACACTGTACCCCAGCATGCAGTATACGGCTATAGAGATATTATATATATAGATGTATATAACAGTAATACACTGTACGCCCGCATTGCATATAACGACTATACGTATTATATATATAATGTATATAACAGTAATAACTGTAAACCCAGCAATTGCAGTATACGACTTATAGATATTATATATATAATGTGATATACCAGTAATACATTACACTGTACACACCCCGCATGCAGTATACTGCTATAATAGATATTATATATATATGTGTATATACAGTAAATACCTGTACCCGCCAGCAGTGCAGTATACACTAATATAGAATTATATATATAATGTATATAACCAGTAAATACACTGTACACCCAGCAATTGCAGTATACGACTATATAGAATATTATATATTAATGATATAACAGTAATACACTGTACAACCCGCATTGCGTATACGGCTAATAATCGATCTTATATTCTATAATGTAATATAACAGTAATACCCTGTACGCCCAGCATTGCGTAATACGACTAATAGATATTATATATATAATGTATATAACAGTAAATACACTGTAAACACCCAGCATTGCAGATCCGACTATATAGATTAATATATATATGTATAACAGTAATACACGACACCAGCATTGCAGTATACGACCTATAATATGATATAGTAATAACCAGAAGAAGCGGCATCTCTCCAATCTGTTTAAACAGGCTGCCTCGGGTGATTCCGTAGCATAGTGTAACGTATTCGCCTGAGAGAAACGGAGCACTCCTGGGGATCTTGTGAACATAACCTTTATCAATACACTGAATCCTCGATTCACGTGTATTGAATACAGTTATGTTCACTCTATAGATCTTATATATATAATGTGTTTAAAAAAAATAACAGTTATACACGTACGCCCAGCATTGCTTTAATATATGCTATATAACCATATAAGCCTGTAACCAGTGCATTCCTCGGTCTCTCTCACACATCTTTGCTCCAGTCAGTTTCTCTGTCTGGTTGCTGAGCCGTTGTTACTAGTAACCAATACTTTCCTTTACCTCCTTTCTCTCATGTAATGGAACAGGAATCACTGTTTTCGCAGTCCCGATTCAGTCGGAATAGCATGGAAGAGCACATGTTGCTAATACTGTCCTGTGTCCTAGTGTGGACCTTGTAGTTCAACACACGTACATGACACTCATTGTTAGTTTAATAGAACAGAGAGGTTGGGAGGGACGCGTGTCTTTACATATGCAGTAAACTTTTCTTTGGAGACAGACGACAGCTCCAGCATGCACCCTTGGCTTAGAACTTGGAATGGCGGTGTTTTGTAAACTAGTCTCAGGCTAGGCCACACAGTTGCGCTTTAAGGCGCAATCGATCGTATCTGATGAACGTAGATGGTAAGTCTTCGGGGCGGATCTAATGTGTTCAGGCTTGTTGCTTGTATCAATTAATACATAATTTATATTATATGATGTCTTTAGCCGCTGTATAAAATGTATTTTAATTTAATTTTTTATCTATTCTGTAATAATGGCTTACACTTATCCCGCTTGTTTTGTTATACCTCTGTATTTTATATAAGTAGCAGCTCTGCGTACCCAAGTGGCACTTTATAAATAAAATTAATACATATCAGACTACATCATTCATGTACGTTTTGGTGAAACTCACACTACACTGTTAGCCATTGGACTGGCCTACACTAGTGTGTGCTGCTATCTGCTTACACCGACTGCAGGTGATCACCTTTTTTTTTGTGCCGAATTGCCTTGCGCTGTGTATCGCACGGAGCAAGACGGTTTGGTGCGTCCATCGTTGTTATAGTGTGGCCTTAATTAACAGAAATGCATCTTGTTGTGTTGTTTTACAGGGAGGAGGAGGAAGTCAGCGTAAATGTAGGTACGCACGAACAGCGTTGTACACTTATATACAAGTGTAGGGAATTGTTCAGGACAGGCGCCACATTCCTAACTGCCGTTGGCCTATACTTTAGTCAGGGGGTGTGACAGGCAGAGGATTTTTTGGAAGTTAACAATTGTTCGAACCCGATGAGCGTTTGTTGTTGATCAAGAACAATCGTTCACATGGTAAAGCTTTGCTAATGAAAGGGGCGATCAGTCGGTGGTCACCACTCCCCACATGCAATCTGGTCAGGGCCTTTGTATCCCACTGGGATACCCATTTAATATGTCAGTGTATCTGGGATAGTGTGCGAGATGTAAAAATACATTAAAGAATGTTGTGTAGTGTGATATTGTTGTGCACCGGACGGCTGGGTTGCCAGGTGGGACGCACATGTTATTTGAAACTTAAACCGGGTTCAGGGTTTTCCAGATGGACAGGAAAATCGCGGATTTGTCCCTCTTTTTTTTTAATGCAAATCCGGGGTGTCCCGGTCGAATTTCTCCATAAAACCCGTTGTCTCGGATTTTCCGCATCTAAATCACACAGGCAGTGTCCCGGGTCTGAGGAGTTTATCTGCTTTACTCCCTTGTGTTAAGAATAATGGGGGGAAGCTGCTGCACCTGTCTGCCTCCGCCAATGTCCCAGCACCGAGACCAATTTTCAAGGTCAAAGTCAAAGCAGGTCCAAAGCACTGCAATAAATGCCGAAGAAAAAAAGCATGGATATAAAATGGCCACGCTGAGCCACAGGAAGGGTTGTTGCCAAAAAAATATAACTTGTTGATTAAGCTATAAAATATATTACAAATCCATAAAGTGCCTGAATACTATCAAAAAAAAGGTTAAAAAAACTTCCATTGATCCCAAAAAACCCAGCTAGCAATAATAATTGAACCTATAAGTGGATCACCCCTAGTACACAACTGGTATATACAAGTTGCGCTTTTGTATTTAAGTTGTGGGTGGTCACGTCTTATGACGCACTCACATGCGCCATTGAGGAAGTCGAAACGCGTCTGGCGGATCGTTTTATTGCCCATGATCCCTCCACAGCACCGGACCCCCTGGAATTGTTACTTGGCAGTTTGCACCCATATTAGATCTGCTTCATTGCTGACGTGCCTAAAATCCATGCATATATGTGTACCTGCGGTTGATCCACGTTTATCAATAGCACTTATAGGTTACAAATACGGATTTGCTAGCTCTGGGGGTTTTGGATCAAGGGATGTTTTGGGACTTTTTTTGATAGTGAGCAAGCACTTTATTGAGTTTTCTAATCATATTTTAACCTAGCTTACATAAAAAGTTTATTTTTTCGACACAAGACCCATTACTGTGCCATGTGCCCATTATTCCTGCTTTTTCTTTCTGCATTATTGCTACTACATTTTCATGGATGGCTGCACCTGCAGAGTATTAAAACATGGGTATAAGCTTAGTTTAAGTTAAGTATTTTAGCATCTGGTGCCTACCGATTTATTTCATTTGCTCAACGTCACTCGCACCCCAGCAGGCAGAGATGGGGAGTTACAGAGAAAGTGTTTGACACCATTGGTCCTCATTTACTGAGAGCCGCGGACTCTTTATTGAAGAACGGGAACAGGTGTTAGGCACAGCTCCTTTACCTCCTGTTCTTCAATAAACTGAATTAGCCCAACCTGAATAGCCCAAAAAGGACAAACCTCAGCTTGATCCTCTTCCCATCCTTGGAAAGAAATCTGTATTTTTACTTATCTGTATATCTCAAACTCCTGCACTTACCTCTTAAATTTGCATTGCCGTGCCGCACTCTTTTCCCCCGCCTCCCAAATTCTGTTCGCCGAGCTGATGACTTACTGGTATCGGACTGAAGTGGGAGCCGGAGAACACACAAGTGGCAATTGCATTTTAAGAGGTAAGTGCAGAAGTTAGATGCTTATCCCAGGGACCCTGGTTCTTTAAATAGGGATGTGTGTGTGTGTGTGTATTTTGTGTGTGTAAAGGACCGTATTGTTGTCCTTTAATCACACAGAAAACAACGTCCTGCGACTCCTCACTGATCTATAAGTATTCTATTTCTTCAGGATGGGTCGTTTACCACCCTGATATGATATTTTGTTGTTAGGAGGGCCATATTTATAAAGCCGTGGTATTGCTTTTTAGCGATACCGCGACTTTAACGATTCGGTATCGTGAAATTTAATGAATCGTTAAACTGGTCAGAGATTAACGATCCCCATAGAATACCCATTGCGTATTTACTACTACACGGTATTCTACGATCGAAGGTTCGTTAATTAACGAACGTTCGGAAGTTAATTAAACAGAAAAAATGGACGAAAGTGTACAACAATGGATTGCATGTTCTTTGTTTGTCCATCCTAGGTATGAACAGGATGTATAGTATAGTATAGTATAGTATAAAGTTTGCTAGATGGACGTATGTCTTATACCACCTCCAATACTATGTTCCCTAATGTCAACTACAGTCAGTATATGTAGCCGGGCACACCAGTCTTAATTCAAACCTTTTTTATTAACGTGACGTTTCGGAACCGAACTGGTTCCTTCTTCAGACAAACATTTCTGAGAAACCAAAGTGCAAGGTGCTATATAAAGATACAGAAAATACTCAAACAATGTAAGATGGCCATCTAGTGGTCAAAATTTTCAAGTGGTATCCAGTGATCAAAGTGATACAGTGCTAATAATATATGTGTAAAGTCAGTGAGTGAATTTTACACTATTTATCATATTCTAATAATAAAATAGAGAAAATTCACCTGGGTGAGTTTTACACTATTTATCATATCCTATTAATAAAATAGAGAAAATTCACGTGGGTGAAACCCCTATTATTCATTATCTATTAATAAAATAGAGAAAATCCTGGGTGAGTTTTACACTATTTATCAATCCTATTAATAAAATAGAGAAAATTCACCTGGGGAGTTTTACACTATTATCATATCCTATTAATAAAATAGAGAAATTCACCTGGGTGAGTGTTTACACTATTATCACATCCTATTAATAAAATAGAGAAAATTCGCCTGGGTGAGTTGTACACTATTTATCATATCCTATTAATAAAATAGAGAAAATTCACTGGGTGAGTTTTACACTATTTATACATATTCCTTTAATAAAATAGAGAAAAATTCAACTGGGTGAGTTTTACATTATTTATCATATCTATTAATAAAATGAGAAAATTCACCTGGGTGAGTTTTACACTATTTATCATATCCTATTAATAAAATAGAGAAATAACCGGTGGGTTTTACCTATATCAATCCTATTAAAAAATAGAGAAAATTCACCTGGGTGAGTTTTACACTATTATCATATCTATTAATAAAATAGAGAAAATTCACCGGTGAGTTTTACACTAGTTTATCATATCCTATTAATAAAATAGAGACAATTCGCCTGGGTGAGTTTTACACTATTATTATATCCTATTAATAAAAAAGAGAGAAATTCACCTGGGTGAGTTTTATACTATTGTCATATCCTATAATAAATAGAGAAAATTCACCTGGGTGGGTTTACACTATTTATCATATCCTATTAATAAAATAGAGAAAATTCACCCTGGGTGGGTTTTACACAATTATTCATATCCTATTAATAAAATAGAGAAAATTCACCTGGGTGGGTTTATACTATTATTCATATCCTATTAATAAAATAGAGAAAATTCCCTGGGTGAGTTTACACTATTTTATCATACCTATTAATAAAATAAGAAAATTCACCTGGGTGAGTTTTACATATTTATCATATCTATTATAAATAGAGAAAATTCGACTGGGTGAGTTTTACACTATTATCATATCCTATAATTAAAATAGAGAAAATTCACCTGGGTGAGTTTTACACTATTTATCATTATCCTATTAATAAAATAGAGAAAATTCCCCTGGGTGAGTTTTACACTTTATCATCTCCTATTAGTAAAATAGAGAAAATTCACCTGGGTGAGTTTACAATTATTTATCATCTCTATAATAAAATAGAGAGAAAATTCACCTGGGTGAGTTTTACACTATTTATCATATCCTATTAATAAAATAGAGAAAATTCACCTGGGTGAGTTTTACACTATTTATCATATCCTTATTAATAAAATAGAGAAAATTCGCCTGGGGAGTTTACACTATTATCATATCCTATAATAAAATAGAGAAATTCGCCTGGGTGAGTTTTCACTATTATCTATCTATTAATAAAATAGAGAAAATCGCCTGGTGAGTTTTACACTATTTATCAATCCTATTAATAAAATAGAGAAAATTCACCTGGGTGAGTTTTACACTATTTATCATATCCTATTAATAAAATAGAGAAATTCACTGGGTGAGTTTTACACTATTTATCATATCCTATTAATAAAATAGAGAAAATTCACCTGGGTGAGTTTTACACTATTTATCATACCTATTAATAAAATAGAGAAAATTCCCGGGTGAGTTTTACACTATTATCATATCCTATTATAAAATAGAGAAATTGCCTGGGGAGTTTTACACTATTTATCATATCCATTAATAAAAATAGAGAAAATTCGCCTGGGGGATTTTTACACTATTATCACATCCTATTATAAAATAGAGAAAATTACCTGGGTGAGTTTTACACTATTTATCATATCCTATAATAAATAGAGAAAAATTCCCTGGGTGAGTTTTACACTATTTATCATATCCTATTAATAAAATAGAGAAAATTCCCTGGGTGAGTTTTACATATTTATCATATCCTATTAATAAAATAGAGAAATTCGCCTGTGGTGAGTTTTACACTATTATCATATCCTATTAATAAATAGAGAGAATTCCCCTGGGTGAGTTTTACACTATTTATCATATCCTATTAATAAAATAGAGACAATCACCTGGGTGAGTTTACACTATTATCATCTCCTATTATGAAATAGAGAAAATTTACCTGGGTGAGTTTACACTATTTATCATTCCTATTAATAAAATAGAGAAAATTACCTGGGTGAGTTTTACACTATTTATCATATCCTATTAATTAAAATAGAGAAATTTACCTGGGTGAGTTTTACACTATTATCAATCCTATTAATGAAATAGAGAAAATTTACCTGGGTGAGTTTTACACTATTTATCATATCCTATTTAAAATAGAGAAAAATTCCCTGGGTGAGTTTTACACTATTTATCATATCCTATTAATAAAATAGAGGAAAATTCACTGGGTGGAGTTTTACACTATTTATCATATCCTATTAATAAAATAGAGAAAATTCACCTGGGTGAGTTTACAATTTTTCATATCCTATTAATAAAATAGAGAAAAATCGCCTGGTGAGTTTTACACTATTTATCATATCCTATAATAAAATAGAGAAAATTCCCTGGGTGAGTTTTACACTATTTTCATCTCCTATTAGTTAAAAAGAGAAAATTCACCTGGGTGAGTTTTACACATATTTATCATCTCCTATTAATAAAATAGAGAAAATTCACCTGGGTGAGTTTACACTATTTATCATATCCTATTAATAAAATAGAGAAAATTCCCCTGGTGAGTTTTACACTATTATCATATCCTATTAATAAAATAGAGAAAAATCGCCTGGGGGAGTTTTACACATTTATCACATCCTATTAATAAAATAGAGAAATTCGCCTGGGGGAGTTTTTACACTATTTTCACATCCTATTAATAAAATAGAGAAAATTTCCGGGTGAGTTTACACTATTTTATCATATCCTAGATAAAATAGAGAAAATTCCCCTGGTGAGTTTTACACTATTTACATATCCTATTAATAAAATAGAGAAATCCCTGGGTGAGTTTTACAATATTTATCATATCCTAGTAATAAAATAGAGAAAATTCGCCTGGGTAGTTTACACTATTATCATATCCTATTAATAAAATAGAGGGAATTTCCCTGGGTGAGTTTTACACTATTTATCATCTCCTATTAATAAAATAGAGACAATTCACTGGGTGAGTTTTACACTATGATATCTCCTATTAATAAATAGAGAAAATTACCTGGGGGAGTTTTACACTATTTATCATATCCTTAATAAAATAGAGAAAATTTCTGGTGAGTTTTACACTATATCATATCCTATTAATAAATAGAGAAAAGTTACCTGGGTGAGTTTTTACACTATTTATCATATCCTTAATGAAATAGAGAAAATTTACCTGGGTGAGTTTTACACTATTTATCATATCCTATTAATAATAGAGAAAATCCCGGGTGGTTTTACACTATTTCATATCCTATTAATAAAATAGAGAAAATTCACCTGGGTGTTTTACACTATTTATCAATCCTATTAATAAATAGAGAAAATTCACCTGGGGAGTTTTACACATTTTTCATATCCTATTATAAAATAGAGAAAACACCGGGTGAGTTTTACACTATTATCATATCCTATTAATAAAATAGAGAAAATCCCTGGTGAGTTTTACACTATTTATCATATCCTATTAATTATAAAAAGAGAAAATCACCTGGGTGAGTTTACACTATTTATCATATCCTATTAATAAAATAGAGAAAATTCGCCTGGGTGGTTTACACTATTTATCATATCCTATTAATAAAATAGAGAAAATCACCCTGGGTGGAGTTTTACACTATTATCATATCCTATTAATAAAATAGAGAGATTCGCCTGGGTGAGTTTTACACTATTTATCATATCCTATTAATGAAATAGAGAAAAATTACCTGGGTGAGTTTTACACTATTTATCATTCCTATTAATAAAATAGAGAAAATTTACCTGGGTGAGTTTACACTATTATCATATCCATTAATGAAAAGAGAAAATGACCTGGGTGAGTTTTTACACTATTTATCATATCCTTATTATAAAATAGAGAAAATTCCCTGGGTGAGTTTTACACTATATCATATCCTATAATAAAATAGAAAAAAATTCACCTGGGTGAGTTTTACACTATTTTCATATCTGTAATAAAATAGAGAAAAATTCAACCTGGGTGAGTTTTACACTATTTATCATATCCTATTAATAAAATAGAGAAAATTCCCTGGGTGAGTTTACACTATTTATCTATCCTATTAATAAAATAGAGAAAATTCGCCTGGGTGAGTTTTACACTATTTATCATATCCTATAATAAAAGAGAGAAAATTCACCTGGGTGAGTTTACACTATTTATCATATCCTATTAATAAAATAGAGAAAATTCACACTGGGTGAGTTTGTTACCACTAGTTATCATATCCTATTAATAAATAGAGAAAATTCACCTGGGTGAGTTTTACACTATTTAATATCCTATTAATAAAATAGAGAAAATTCCCTGGGTGAGTTTTACACTATTTAGATTTCCTATTAATAAAATAGAGACAATTCACCTGGGTGAGTTTTACACATTTATCATATCCTATTAATAAAATAGAGAAAATTCCCTGGGTGAGTTTTACACTATTTATCATATCCTATTAATAAAATAGAGAAAATCACCTGGTGAGTTTTACATATTTATCACATCCTATTAATAAAAATAGAGAAAATTCACCTGGGTGAGTTTTACACTATTATCACATCCTATTAATAAATAGAGAAAATTCACCTGGGTGAGTTTACAATATTTATCACATCCTATAATAAAATAGAGAAAATTCGCCTGGTGAGTTTTACACTATTTATCATATCCTATTAATAAATATGAGAAAATTACCTGGGTGAGTTTTACACTATTTATCATATCCTATTAATAAAATAGAGAAATTCCCCTGGGTGAGTTTTACATTATTATCTATATTATTAATAAAATAGAGAAAATTCACCTGGTGAGTTTACACTATTATCATATCCTATTAATAAAATAGAGAAAATTCACCTGGGTGGGTTTTACACTATTTATCATATCCATTAATAAAATAGAGAAAATTCACCTGGGGAGTTTTACACTATTTATCATATCCTAATAAAATAGAGAAAATTCACTGGGTGAGTTTTACACTATTTATCATATCCTATTATAAAATAGAGACAATTCGCCTGGGTGAGTTTACACTATTTTTATATCCATTATAAAAAAAAGAGAAAATTCACCTGGGTGAGTTTATTACTATTTATCATATCCTATTAATAAAATAGAGAAAATTCACCTGGGGGTTTTTACACTATTTATCATATCCTATTAATAAAAATAGAGAAAATTCACCTGGGTGGGTTTTACACAATTTATCATATCCTTTAATAAAATAGAGAAAATTCACCTGGGTGGGTTTTATACTATTTATCATATCCTATTAATAAAATAGAGAAAATCCCCTGGGTGAGTTTTACACTATTATCATATCATTAAATAAATAGAGAAAAATTCACCTGGGTGAGTTTTACACTATTATACATATCCTATTAATAAAATAGAGAAAATTCACCTGGGTGAGTTTTACACTATTTATCATATTCTTTTAATAATATAGAGAAAATTCACCTGGGTGAGTTTTACACTTTATCAAATCCTATTAATAAAATAGAGAAAATTCACCTGGGTTGGTTTTATACTATTATTCATATCTATTAATAAAATAGAGAAAATTCCCCTGGGTGAGATTTACCTATTATCATATCCTATTAATAAAATAGAGAAAATTCACCGGGGTGGGTTTACCTATTATCATATCCTATATTAATAAATAGAGAAAATTTCACCTGGGTGAGTTTACACTATTTATCATATTCTTTATAAAATAGAGACAATTCACTTGGGTGAGTTTTACACATATTTATCATATCCTATTATAAAATAGAAAAATCACCTGGGTGAGTTTTACACTATTATCATATCCTTAATAAAATAAGAGAAAATTCGCCTGGGTGAGTTTTACACTATTTATCATATCCTATTAATAAAATAGAGAAAATTCACCTGGGTGAGTTTTACACTATTTATCATATCCTATTAATAAAATAGAGAAAATTCACCTGGGTGAGTTTTACATATTTATCATATCCTATATAAAAATAGAGAAAATCACCTGGGTGAGTTTTACACTATTTTCATATCCTATTAATAAAAGAGAGAAAATTCCCCTGGGTGAGTACACTATTATCATATCCTATAATAAAATAGGAGACAATTCACCTGGGTGAGTTTTACACTATTATCATATCCTATATAAAATAGAGAAAATTCTCCTGGTGGGAGTTTACACATTTATCATATCCTATTAATAAAATAGAGAAAATTTCACCTGGGTGAGTTTTCACTATTTATCATATCCTATTAATAAAATAGAGAAAATTCACCTGGGTGAGTTTTACACTATTTATCATATCCTATTAATAAAATAGAGAAATTCACCTGGGTGAGTTTTACACTATTTATCAAATCCTATTATAACATAGAGAAAATTCAGCCTGGGTGAGTTTTAACCTATTTATCATATCCTATTAATAAATAGAGAAAATTCACCTGGGTGAGTTTTACAATATTTATCATATCCTATTAATAAATAGAGAGAAAATTCACTGGGTGAGTTTACATATTTATCCATATCCTATTAATAAAATAGAGAAAATTCAACCTGGGTGAGTTTTACACTATTTATCATATCCATTAATAAATAGAGAAATTCAACCTGGGTGGGTTTACACTATTTATCATATCTATTAATAAAAATAGAGAAAATTCACCTGGGTGAGTTTTACAATATTATCATATCCTATTAATAAAATAGAGAAAATTCACCTTGTGGAGTTTTACACTATTATCATATCCTATTAATAAATAGAGACAATTCGCTGGGTGAGTTTTACACTTTATTATCACTATTAATAAAAAAAGAGAAAATTCACCTGGGTGAGTTTTATACTATTATCATATCCTATTAATAAAAATAGAGAAAATTCACCTGGGTGGGGTTTACAATATTATCATATCCTATTAATAAAATAGAGAAAATTCACTGGGTGGGTTTTACACAATTTATCATATCCTATTAATAAAATAGAGAAATTCACCTGGGTGGGTTTTTACTATTTATCATATCACTACTTAATAAAATAGAGAAAATTCCCTGGGTGGGTTTACACTATTTTCATATCCTATTAATAAATAGGAAGAAAATTCACCTGGGTGAGTTTTACACTATTATCAATCCTATAATTAAAATAGAGAAAATCACTGGGTGAGTTTTACACTATTATCATATTCTTTTATAAAATAGAGAAAATTCACCTGGGTGAGTTTTACACTATTTATCATATCCTATAATAAAATAGAGAAAATTCACCTGGGTGGGTTTACAACTATTTCTTCATATCCTATTAAAAAAAAGAGAAATATCCCCTGGGTGAGATTTACACTATTTATCATATCCTTATATAAAATAGAGAAAATTCACCTGGTGGTTTTACACTCTTTATTCATATCCTATTAATAAAATAGAGAAAATTCACCTGGGTGAGTTTTACACTATTATCATATTCTTTTAATAAATAGAGGACAATCACTTGGGGTGAGTTTTACACTATTATCATATCCTATTAATAAAATGAGAGAAAATTCACCTGGGTGAGTTTACACTATTATCATATCCTATTATTAAAATAGAGAAAAAAGCACCTGGGTGAGTTTTACACTATTTATCTATCCTATAAAATAGAGAAAATTCACTGGGTGAGTTTTACACATTTATCATATCTCTTTTAAATAAAATAGAGAAATTCACTTGGGTGAGTTTTACACTATTATCAATCCTATATAAAATAGAAAAATTCCCCGGGTGAGTTTACACTATATTATCATATCCTTTAATAAAAAAGAGAAAATCACCTGGGTGGGTTTTACACTATTTATCATATCCTATAATAAAATAGAGAAATTCACCTGGTGGTTTTACATATTTATCATATCTTTTAATAAAATAGAGAAATTCATTGGGGAGTTTTACACTATTTATCATATCCTATTAATAAATAGAGAAAATTTACCTGGGTGAGTTTACACTATTTATCATTATCCTATTAATAAAATAGAGAAAATTCACCTGGGTGAGTTTTACACTATTTATCATAATCCTATTAATAAAAATAGAGAAATTCTCCTGGGTGAGTTTTACACTATTTATCATATCCATTAATAAAAATAGAGAAAATTCACCTGGGTGAGTTTTACACTATTTATCATATCTTTTAATAAAATAGAGACAATTCACTTGTGGTGAGTTTTTACACTATTTATCATATCCTATTAATAAAATAGAGAAAATTCACTGGGTGAGTTGTACACTATTTACACATCCTATTAATAATAGAGAAAATTCCCTGGTGAGTTTTACACTATTTCATATCCTATTAATAAAATAGAGAAAATTCGTCGGGTGAGTTTACACTATTATCATATCCATTAAAATATGAGAAAATTCCCTGGGTGAGTTTACACTATTATCATATCCTATTAATAAAAAGAGAAAATTCACCGGGTGAGTTTTACCATATTTATCAATCCTATAATAAAATAGAGAAAATTCCCTGGGTGAGTTTACACTATTTATCATATCCTATTATAAAATAGAGAAAATTCACCTGGGTGGAGTTTTAACACTATTTATCAATCTATTAATAAAATAGAGAAAATTCGGGGTGAGTTACACTATTTATCATATCCTATTAATAAAATAGAGAAAATTCCCTGGGTGAGTTTTACACTATTATCATATCCTATTAAAAAATAGAGAAAATTCACCTGGGTGAGTTTTACACTATTTATCATATCCTATTAATAAAATAGAGAAAATTCACGGGTGAGTTTTACATATTTATCAATCCATTAATAAAATAGAGAAAATTCCTGGGTGAGTTTTACACTATTTATCAATCCTTTAATAAAATA